>NW_017556795.1:533273-568340 GCF_001854935.1 Bemisia tabaci
AGTTTTTGTAGAATAAGGTGCTTACCTCACCTATCCACATAACCAGCTCGATCCAAGCAGGCCTGAGACTGATTGTGAGACTAAGAGAACAGCTTTTGGATACCGCGCCTGTAGAAGTCTTTCAACTGGCTGGGGATGAAAGTGTTGACGGCTTGTTTGACCCTTCCACTGATTCAAAATGAACTCCCCCGAGTTCAAATTGTAGAAAGGGGAATAAATGGTGGTCTTTTTTGCCATTTATTCCCCTTTCTACAATTTGAACTCGGGGGAGTTCATTTTGAATCAGTGGAAGAGGTCAAACAAGCCGTCAACACTTTCAGCCCCAGCCAGTTGAAAGACTTCTACAGGCGCGGTATCCAAAAGCTGTTTTCTTAGTCTCACAATCAGTCTCAGGCCTGCTTGGATCGAGCTGGTTATGTGGATAGGTGAGGTAAGCACCTTATTCTACAAAAACTTCTTTGATTTTTCGTCAGTGATGAACGACTGAAGCGTTGGCAGAGAAGCTCTTCTCTTGCTGCGGACTTCAAATCTCCGCGGATTCGGCGAGAGCGGCGTGCACCTCGGCGCGTTCAAACGGCTCGCGTTCGGCCGCACATGGTCCGATTTTGTTGCGATTTGTTTTGTTGAACTCAATATATCCTAAGGAAGATTTTGAACCCAAGTTTTTTAAAATTGGTCATTCCTATTTATTTTAGAGAGGGGGGATACTTACTTATTGAACGCCCCTCGTACTTATATAGATTTTGGGGAGAAAAAGGTCCTGTATCTTTCTACTAACAATTTACCTTCTTCCCTGGATTCTTTCCATGCCAAGTATTCACTTGCTAGGGAAACAAAAGAACTAACGCGCCTTGATGACGGCGCAGAGATACAACTATTCATGCTCGATGGATGTCCGTATTGCATCTACGAAATTGAAGGCGCGATAGCGCGATGTGTGAGCTCGGAATGCTCCGCTACGCTGTCAATTAGGTGTCGCTCGAATTCGGAGCGACAGTGATGTGTCGCTCAGTTTCGAGAGAAAAGTTAAAAAACGAGGTTCGATTACACCCAGTGGTTTTTACCCCAATTTGTCTTTGTCGGGAAGCCAACGCATTGACAATTGTTTTCATCAAAAATTGAATTTAAAGCTAGATAAACCTTGACGTTAATTATAATTTCACCATTTCAGCAATTTTACTTATGAGCACCGACATTTTATTTCGGGGTTTGCACCCACACTTATCTGCCAACACAGAAGTGTAGTTACATTCTTTCGTGAGAGGAATGGCGATGGTAACCACTGCATTAGGACTTCCGCGCTTAAATCCCTTACGATTCTGATAACTTCACTGCTTTTGTACACCGTTAGTCTCACTTAAAACGCCGCGGACTCGTCCTCAAGGTCGCGTTAGGTTACGTAAAGGGGCGATTCCTCGGACAAAATAAATTTCAGTCGACAAGGAAAAAATATGAAAGGTCGTTCATTTTGATACACCTCAATTTTTCTCCGAGTCGCGCTGCACTGTTTACTTCTCCTCTTCTTCTGAAGTTTATGAGCACACGGGCAAGGAAATGACAGTTGCAGCAGTGGAGAAAGTTCCAGTTTAAACCCTCTTGGCGGCCGATTCGAGTCGGTTATTTATCTCTGTTCTTTACTTCCTCCTTCAGGAATTTCGAGGCTTGTGTTTTAAACCTCCGCCAAGTGCTACTCGAGGCTGTAAATAAACGGGAATTAATAACCATACCAATGATACGGTAGAGATAGTTGCGTTACATCGATTTTGGTTTTACATTTGGATTGGGATTTGTAAATTATCTGTGATGTTAGCATACGCATTTCAGCCACCGGCTAGCCATATTTTATCTATGCGTCATAACATCTAAAGCTTAGACAGAGCTTAAGGATTGTAAATGTTATAAAAGTACCTGCAAGAGGGATTTTATCCCGTAGAATGAGAGAGGTGAGAAACAGAGGACATTTAAATTAGAGTTTCATCTGTTCTGGAAGTTCAGAGACGGTGTCAAACTGCCCGATGTCGAGTAGACCCCGCGAAGCACTCATTTTTAACGTGGGTTTCTTGCAAAATAAATTGATGTAATCGATGATCCAAAAAAAACCAATGAATGATACAAAAAATACAGAGGACCAGTTTCAAAACATTATTTAGTCGAAATACGAATAGCAAGCTCATCATTTATAATGGAATTGTAAGTCCACTGTTTTGGGTATGTTACATGTCGGCATGTCACTTTTGTCTCAACCGTTTAAGCTTCCAACTCCAAATTGTAGCAGAGACGTACTCTACCTTGAGAGTACGCCTCTGTTAGGAGTACCTCGGACATACGTGAGAGATCGCGTATTTCCGAGGTGATCGCAGATAGGTGCTTTGGTTGGCGCGTGCCGCGCCAGGGTTACATCTTTTGGGCATTACTATATAGCGGCGGCCAAGCGGCCAGCGAGGGGTCAGTTGCGTACATGCGTACTTGCCGGTGATCGCCACCTTAGTGCTTTAGACGTCATCGTGAGTTGGGCTATTTCCCCATCCCTTACGCCTTTACAAAATAGTTGTCAAATTGTATAAAACACTTAACATTTCGTGGTAGTTTACACTTCTAACCAGTGAGTTTAACAATCAAAGCCGGGCAGGCCGAAAGAAAAATGTCCGATTATGGATAAATTATTAAAAATTGATTCATTTTAGCAGGAAGATTAATATTGGAACTCACTTATACTTGAACACGTTGTTGTAAAATTTTGTCGCATCACTCATTCACTCAAGAAGGCGAGAAAAGCTAAGTTAAACCATGCCTATAGAAAAATATTTTGAGCGATTAACATTTTTTAACAAAATATTTTGAGTTTAAATAATCTTTGTCTTGAAGAAGAATAGAATCAAACGGAAACTTTTCCAAATTGTAATTTTAAAAACTTTTTATTTTAAATTTTTACCATTTGTGGGTTTTGAGAGGCAGTCAAAAAATTTACTACCTAGCACTTCCATCGCGCTGGCAACAAAGCATGAAAATGCCCGAATTTTGTCACAATTTTTTCTCCAAATATCGCGGGCGTCACGGACTTTCGAACAGCTAAACGCTTTTTTCAAGTGTGGCCGGTGCCCACGCGACTAGTTCAGCGATATCATCAAAAACAAGAGACACCTGTACCTTGATCGCCAACCGTAACTACGTTCAATCAGCTTAAATTAACTTCACAGACGCAAAGACCCACTCCACTCCAAAAAATGAAAGCGTATTCGTCCCACAACGACCATAAAAGTGTGAATGTGTGTGATAAGCGCGGGTAAAAGTGAATTAGCGTTTAAGTTCTGAAAGGTGGGTGACTTTTGAGTCTAAAAGGTGAAACTGATTTATAGAGGATTCGACAGGTGTGATTTCTTCTAGAATCATTCCTCCAAATTTGAAAAGAGCACATACATACAGTTTGTCCGTAGATGATACACCCGCAGCCCGCACAGTTTTCTCCACCAATGATGATGGCGGAAGAGCGTCTAAAATCTAGCATTTTTACGTAGGTTATTGTTAGGGAGGACAGCCGTAAGTGCTATCTTCTGCATGCTTAAGTGGTTGTGTTTTGGCCACACAACATACACATTTTTAGGTCAGAAATTGGCAGAAGAGGGCGGCACTGTACTTGAAAGCACTGTTTTCATTGGCTCTCTAGAGGAATAATGTCACTTACTGCTGTCTTGCCTAAAACTACGACATTTTTTGCTCACTTACGGCTTTCCAATTATGTCTCGCTTTTATGAAAATGAGATGCTTTTTGCTGTTATAGCTATTTCAGTGATTTCATCTAAAAAGGTTAAGACGAATTGTGAAGGAAACTCGATTTCGAAAATTTGACACTTACTGCTTTCTTCACTATCACGGCAGTGTGATGCTGAACTGCGGAGTAACCATAGGAAACCCCTCGGTTATGCAATACCCAAGTGTTACTCATGTGGAGCTTTAGTCTGACAATTTGACAACAATGCATGTAGTCAACAGGAATGTTTCGTTCCTCGTACTCGGACGGTAACCGGGAGCAAGTGAAATAATTCAAACGCTCCCGCTCCGGTACTGCCCGCTGCGTTCCGTTCGGGGAATCCGTAACTCCTGCAGTGGCAAGCCGTGAACGATCGATTATTATCGATATTCCCCATTTGAATCTATGGTAAAGAATCGATTACTAAAGCGTTCGTTGCGAACACCCTGTTTATCGATCCTTTTCCGTAGGTTTAAACGGCAGACCAATCGATATATGGCACAGCACGCCTGGAATCCGTAACTCCTGCTACGCAACGCTCGGCAGTTATTCCGCCGTGCTGTAAGGAAGAACGCCGTATGAGCTTTCGAGAGTTGCCAAATTTCCTTCAGTCAAATGTTTAGTTTTGAGGAAAGTTATGAATATTTTTCCTCGGAATTTTCAGGAACTTTAGGTGAGATTGTACACAACATTATCGGAAAAATTGACAAAAAAAATATTCATTATAATTAACCAGGAAATTCGTATTTTATCAATCGAAATTTGGCAATGCCTGAAGGTTCATACGACGTTTATCCTTAGCACGGTAGCATTCCCCAGCTCCTCGATTTGGTCTCGGATTTTTCATCTGGCCATCTTGAGATGCCGACTCTGATATTCGATTAATCAGCAGCACCAGAATTCCGTCTAGAGTTTTTGAATATCTATCTCTCAAATGGAAATAATGTGAATTAGCACCTGGTGACATTGTGACCAAGAATGAGATGACTGGAAAAGCGTTGACATCCAGATATCGTGCGCAACAATGGTGTGAGTGTTTTGAATTTTTAAATTAATTATTAAGCCTTTTTTTATATTTTCAAAGTAATAAAGTTTCTTAGTTTTAAAGTGAAATCTGATATCACTCTATAATGTAAAACCATTAGAGTTTAATGCATAATGCACAACATTACGCCTGTTTGAGGGGTTGAACCGTGAAGCAGTCAAGGGATGAAGCCACGTAATGTGTTGAAAATGCGCACTCTATAAAGGAATCTTGTGTGATAAATTAAAAAATCTACCTGAAAACAACAGTTAAAGCCATCTTAAAAATACTAAGCACGGTCGACTTCTTTTCTACTCGGTCGTTAAAGTCTCTTGCCAAACCAATGGACCACTGGACGAGCTATTATCATTATGTGATTTGAGGGCATTTTCAATCGGATATAATCCTTTTTTCGGGATTGGAGATTTGGAAAGTATACTATGGAAGGTTTGCTTGAGGTTTGAGAATAACATGAGACAATGGTAGAAATTTTGAAGAGTTTGGGAAATTGGTCCGTAAGAAAAAAAAATCGAAATAACGACATGCGACTGTTATCTTGGAACTTTCTAAACTCAATGTATCAATCGAGTGGTGTCATCCCCAGAGATTATAACTTTTGTACAGTTATCTAATGAATTATTAAAAGCTCCATTTCAACCATTGTTTACGGAGAAAACAAAGTATTGCGATTTTGAAACTCACGAGAGTAAGTATAGATACGATTCTCAATAAATCAATCAGTAAGAAACACGTTCTCAAGGGCTAATGACAGATCTGGAACAATGCGATTGTAAAAAAGACGAACCAGCATCCTAGAGGCGTTAGCTTTGGCCAAAGTTGCTCACCTGTGGTGTAGTGCTTCCTGAAACAAAGAAAAAAACCGATGTGTTAATAAACAGGCATGCTGCAGGTTTCAGGCAACGCATGAGTAAGCGAAGACATAAAATAAAATGGAGAAAAAATTAAATGATCTTATTCTAAATCGACGGATTATAAAAATTAATTGCGAAAGGACGAGTGCGATAAATCCCTTGAACTTGTTTTAATTGGTCCTTTTTGGCTCAGGTTGCATGGCATTAGCGTCAAGGAGATTTTGATTACCCAAGAGAACTTGCTGGTTTAACTTATTATTTACTCAATAGTTAAAAAAAAGGAGGAATTTTTTACAAATACTAAAGCACTTAAAATACAATCTTCATCTAAGAGTACATTATGAGACGAAAAAAATACTCATGAAGTTTCGGATACCTTTAATCTAACCTCTTAATCCTAAAATCTCGTCGGCGCGGATATCATTGGGACTACATTTTGCAATTTGGAACTATAAATTCTAGCTCAGTTTAAAAACAATGTATGTGCCATTAGTTTCCCAATGCATATGAGTGTTTTTTCATATGAGCCAAAATTTATAGTTCCAAATTGCAAAATGCAGTCCATTTATTCCATTAACGTACGATATTAATACCATTCATGGATTAGTGTTCAACAAGAGCAGTTACTTTTTACTGTCATGCTCTTGGGCATCTTAACATGAATTTCGGTTGTCACAAGTGGAATATAAGGGCGGGGAGTATTTACTGGTCGTTTTTTGACTTTCAGATGCAGATTTTTACTTCAATCAAGTGTGTGAAATATTAAATACTGATTCATGATAACAATGGTAATCAGTTTCAATATAACTGAGGAGCAAACTGTTAAGATGACCCACCACTGGATGACATCAGGAAAGAACGTGGTGAGGTACATTTGAACTACATGTTGCAATTAGGAACTATAAATTGTGCCTCAGTTTAAAACCATCGTACATTAGTTTCTCTATCTAGATAAGTGCTTTTACAGATGAGTCGGAGCTTATAGTTCCGAATTGCAAAATGAGATCCATATAGTGTTGCTTGTGAGTTAATAAGCTGTACATCGATGGTGAAACTGCAGAAATGTGTTTATCGGTTTGGAGCTTGAAAGCTTCCTTTCATACTTAATTTTCTACCTTGAAAGCTTAATGAACGTCATTCCTTGACAATTTCGTTTATTTTTCTTCTCCATGTGAAGATTCTTTCGTGAACATTTTAAATCATACTTTTGGTCAGGTCTCCTTTAAATAATAAAACAGAAGGGGTGATTATGAAACACCTCCAACGAATTACGCGTTTTTGCAGTTTCATTATCAGTATTTTATACAAAAATAATCTATATTTTTGGAAGGACATCGTAAACAAGAGCTAAGCTTTATCGCTGCGATATTCCTCCCACAGCTTGAATATTCCCCTTACTTAATCACGGATAGTTTTGCTCTCAATTTTGTTTTCGCGGTACACATAAAAGCTTGCACGGTTATTACTTGGACCCACTTGATAGGTACTACTTAAAGTTTTCTTCCTGCGTTTAGAGCCTTTCCCTTCTAATGAGGTAAAACAGTTTTGAAACGTTTTGGCAACATTGTAGAATGTTGTTTCGCTCGTCGTAAATAAGCGATCACTCTTTGTCAGAATCTTTAGGGCAGAGATGTCGATTTTTGCATGAATTTGTGTTTTTAATGATACTAGCTGCTCCGGACGCCCTACGGGCGCCCTCCACAGCTAGCAATGGTGGTGAGTACCTTAATTGGAATCGGAGCAATTAGTTGAATCTACTTAATAATGATGAATAAAATGTCTGTAACAATACGTGTTGTTAGCAATACGCAATACTGCAGTTAATAAGTCAGGGTCAGTCAAGCCGCAGAGAATAAGATGCCAGGATATCAAGAAGCTGTGAGGCAGAGTAGCCGAGGGATGGCGAAGGAATGTGGGTGGCGAGTGACGAACTGACGAACGACGATGCGACCCAAACTTCCTTCTTTGAGGTTGGTGGAAGGAGAGCTATACGAAAGAAAACGGAGATAGCCGAAAGAACGTGGTGGGAGGGGTGGCTGAGACCCTAGAGGGGGTATCTAGGGACGGGCAAGCAGGTAGCGGCCGGATGACCGCTCAAAACAGCTGAACTTTACTCGTCGATAAAAGTAAGAAAATTTGAGAAAATCGAAAAAACAATTACAGCCTGCAAATCTACAGATCAGAAGCTTTCATTTAAAAAAAACCCCATGCAAATCGGTCCGATGGTTCTCTCAAAGTTAATGCCCCAAAATGCGGACTTTAGTCAGAATAAATGGGAGAAAATTTGAGCCCAGCTAAACTTCACTCGTTGATAAAAGTAAGACAATTTGAGAAAAACGAAAAAACGACCACAGCCTGTAAATCTACAGATCACAGGCTTTCATTTAAAAAAAACCCCATGCAAATCGGTCCGGTGGTTCTCTCAAAGTTAACGTCCAAAGATTCGGACCTCCGTTTTAATGCATCGAAGACAATTTTAGAAAATTATGGGAGAAAATTTGAGAAAATAAAAAAAACGATCACAGCCTGCAAATCTACAGCTCAGGGGCTTTCATTTAAAAAAAATCCCATGCAAATCGGTCCGGTGGTTCTCTCAAAGTTAATGCCCCAAGATTCGGGACTTTGCATTTTAATATATAGGATTATATTATACCTACACGAGATTTCGTAGACGTTAGAGGCACCGCGTCTAAGAGGCTTGAAAAATTTGACGAAATAACGGCAGCGCTGAGTATCAAGTAGTTTGGGCGGTTCCTAACTTTGAAAAATTGCTTGCTTCTGAATTAGAATCAGTTTCTGGAACTTGTTTCGAATAGGATCACTATGTATAAGCTGGTTAAGCTTGCGCAACAATCATGATGATGAGAGGTGGCTCTCAATTAAGAATCGTAGCACATTTTTGTAATTTTAGAAGACAAACGATATTTTTTAGACAGGTTATAAGCAATCTATTTAGAAGACGGTAGTGCTTAATACCGTTTAAAAGTCAATTTTTTCAAAAATAAGAAATAATAAGAATTAAATAAAGCCAACCATCTGCATTCACAGCGTGAAAGAAGGAAAAGTCTAGGTAAGTGTTATGTTAATGTGAGCGAAAAAATCAGAGTAATAGTGAATTTCCATGAGCTCTACGATAATTTAGGAATTTTGGTCCGTAAATTTTTTACTAGAATGCGTAAAACGTGAAGTCGTAATTCCAACGATATCTATTCTTCCGTGCTAAGGAAGAGCGGCACATAAGCCTTCAAACGTTGCCTTAGTTCCTTCATTAAAAAACGGATTTACTGGGAATATTTTGTTTATTTTTCTTAAAATTATTTAGACTATTTAGTTCGCAATTGAACCTAAAATATTTGAAATTTTCTAAAAAAAAGCATAACTTTTCCCAAAAATTCATGGTTTATCCAGGGAATTTGGACACCTCTCTAATGCTCATACATCGTTTTCACTTAGCACGGCAGTATTGGCCAATGAAAGGATGGAAGGAATCCTCTCCCCTCACCTCACGAAATTACAGCACTCACTCTCACTATCCAGATAGAGTAACCAAGCAACAGTAATTAGAGCACCGCGGGTAGAAAACGAGAAAAAAAACTCTATTACCGGCACTCAGATAAACTGCATTAATCACCAATCCGCCTCACGGATCTCTTACTTCTTCTTCTTCTTCGATCGAATTTTTTCTGAAACCGACTCGACGAAGAACTTGCAGACCCCATTAGTCGCCTAATTAACACCGTTATCAGAGTTCCAGGCACAGACCCGAAATCGGTGCCAATACCACCGAACTGGGAAAGAACGGCGTATGGACCTGCAGACGTTGCCAAATTTCCGTAAAAAAATTCTAACACAAAATTTTATAAACAGTTTAAATTTTTAGAGGGTGAGTATTAAAACAAATTAAAAGAAACTAAAAAATTATAACTAAATAAAATTAATAATTTATAATTAGAGAAAATATAAAATACAGGTAGTCAAATAAAATTTTAATTAATTTAACTATTTAATTACAGAAAAATATAACATACTTATATCACATGATTATACTATATTATACTAAATAAATTAAAATTAATGATTAGGCAAATCTCAAAGTTTCCAACGGTTTATCGGAAGCACAGTTTAAGAAAAATACCTTAATAAATGAGTCTCGCCCAATGACGGAATTAAATACCTGCACTAATCATCCGTACTACGGTAGCATAGTAAATTGTTAAAAAATTAGTTGATTCATTCTACGAAATTCAAGGGTAATTTTGGAATATCTTCAATTAAAGTTTTCGGCGAATTTTACGCACAATTCCATCCGAGGAATCCGAAAGCTTCCAGGGAAAAATGCATGATTTTCCTCAAAAATACATATTTTTTCAAGGAAAATTTGGCAATGTCTGTAAGTTCATACGGCGTTCTTCCTTAGGATGGCAGAATGCTTAGGCATCGCGCATGCGCAATCGTACGGAGCAGTGCACGGGAGTTACGCAAGGAGTAGGTGTGGAGTCCAAGTCGTGAACACGCGCTCAAATCAAATCAGAAATTGTAACAAGCCAACAATAACAATAATCAAAGCGAACGGCCGTCAACTCAACTTTCGAACGATGCTGCCGGCGTTGCCTTCCTCGTTTAAAAAAGACAAATTATAATAATAAAATAAACAACGATGGAATTAATGCCACGGTTTCCTAAGGAAGCTAATATTGAGCTCCTACAGACGTGACGTTTTGCATATAATCATTAGAACCTATAAATCAATTCTTACAGCACAGCGATGCTAATCTCAATTGTAAAATTTGATTATTTCCCATACAATCATCTTTTATTTTCTCAAGGAAAAACTAACCACAACGTTAATTTGAAATTTTCTTAAAAAATATTTAGACGAGTAAAGAAAATTACAAAAAATCCACTGGAAACTATTGGTTTTTTCGTTTCGAAGAGATCTCGCTTGAACAGAGACTTGCAGCGGTTGTTGAAGAGTAACGGTTTTGTCGGAAAACTATGGCAACGTTTGAATTTTCATGACATGATTCGGTGGCACGGTGGTAAAGTTTGCTGCTTCATCTCAGTATGGAAACTTTGAATAAAGATGGAAATGGAATTTCCAGTATACTCTGATATGATGCAATTTTTTTTTCTTCTATTTTTTGAGGATGATAGTTGACTGTAGTCAAGATCATTGTGGTTCTGGCAAAATGGTGCGTAAGATCGCGGAATGTTTAATCGCAAATTTCGGAATTTGCGGGAACTTTATTACTTTTCTCGAAAAAACTTGAAAAGAATTGAGAGGACAACACTCAAACAATATGACAACCGCTAGAGTTGTAAAATCAGGTTTTTCTTGTCCGTTTTACAAACACTCAATCTAGAACAGTTTGCAATTGTTTATTGAACTAAGGTGTCTCCTTCACGAGGCATTCGATGGTAAATGCCGAGACATAGATCTAATTAAAAACCAGCTTTTGTTTGTTCTCCGCGAATTACAACCATAATTTAGTGTGATGAAACCTACCAAAGGATTCAAAAAGCTTGAAAAAGTAAACAAACAGAAATGACATGACATGCCGAGCTACATGTTTACAATTATTATGAAACAACCATGAAATATTTTCTTTGAGCCCGAGGGGCATCCTACGGTTGATGGATGTATTACGTAGATATATTGACAGTATCTAAATACATTTCAATCGCTATAAAATGAAACCAAACCCGGTATTGTTCGCCTTCAAATCAGATCAATAGGGGATACGATTCGCGGTTCTATACAGGGTGATCCAAGGTTAAACGGCCAGAGTGCAGGAGCGTTTTTTTGGGTCAAGATTCTCAAGATAAGACTTTTTTGTTGCTGAAGTTTTTTTTTAAAAATGTGCCCCTAGTCCGAGCTACGGCCCCCAAAAATTTCGGGGAAAAAAATCGTTTTTCCTGAATTTTGGCAACGGTTGCGATCCAAATCTCATGAAAATTTGAACCTTCCCGTACTTGTATGCTCTGAATTCATAAATGATCTAAAAAAATCGAAATCTTAATTTAAAGACGGGGTTTGGAGGTGTTTCGGCTCCTGCAGTCTGGCCGTTTAGCCCTGGATCACCTTGTAAAGTGCACTGAAAAGCCGATGGGGAGATAAATTAACACTTGGAAATAATGGTAAAATGCTGAACATTGGAGAATAGAACGAGATACCGAATAATTAGAATTACTGGTTCTCGGAATGTCGTCTGTTTTTCTGAATATATGTGTAACGACCTGTGGAAGAACCAGCAACTGCCTCCTCCATGCAAATAATATGCTGCGCTACTCGTTAATTTTCTCCCCCGCTCCTCGGAATGAAAAATTGCATCATCATTAGTATATTTTGCTCTATTGTTCTATGTTTTTCCAAGTTTTCTGCTTTAAAAGTCAGCAATTTCCATTTCAAAGCAAGCGTTTGCTTTGCATTCATGATGAACTCGGGAATGACCCCACGTTGGGACAATAGTGGAAATAGCTTTGATAATGTATGAACATGAAGTTATAACGCTATTGTGGAAGTTCTTGAATCCTTTGAAATCTAAATAATCTTCAGAAATATTCAACGAGCAGGGTTGCCTCGGACACTTTCCGACTAATTAAGCTATGCAGAGAGAGAAAAAGGAGTGTATTGTTAGCTCTTGTTGGGAGCGCATTCTGCTCCTGTTTGGAGCTATGTCTAGGATGTTTTCAAGTTCACCATCTGCTCCCGTTAAGGAGGACGAAATGTTCTCCTTACGGTCACCGTATTCACCCTAGATTTTTTTCTCGCTCCGACAGTCATCATGCTTAGATGATATCATGTGTGAAAATATCCTATAATTTCAAGTTTAAAAAACGAATATTTTGGTGTGGAATTTTGTTATTTTTTTTTATAGAGATTTTGACTCACTGAGATTGTGTTATATGTTCTCAAAATCTGGTCATCGTGCGAAAAAAAACAGTTTTCCTCGTTATGATATTTCTTAGTCTGCTAAAATAAAAAAAACCTCCAATTTTGGTAGGAGCTCAGCCCTGATTTTATCGCACCTCTGGTTACCTTTAACTTCTTGTTAAGGTAAAACTTCCAGCGCAACTCTTGGGGATTTTCGGGCATGGATCTTGCATATTATAGTCCGGAAGACATTTCAAGTTTTTTCGGTAAATTTTGGAACTAAAATCCTAACCTCCCGTTAAAATTTAACACGTAACGAGGACTCTGAATAGAGTTTAATTGTAAACAGAAGATAAATCCGTAACAAGTGGCGATAGAACCGGGCCTCAACCTCGCAAGACCCGCAATTCGGTGATGATGTATCTCCGATCGCCCATCAAAATGGAAAGCGGCCCCCTACCGCTGCTATATACTACCGCGACTTTTTGTCAACTTTCGAGTCTTTTCGACCCACTTCCCTCACGCGACAGCTCTTTTTGTCGTGCGAAATCGGTGGCTGCATTCCACGCGCGGCCGCGACCCACGACAACTATAGTCTTCGCGTCGCGTCGTCGTCGCACACAGTAGGTAGGAAGAGGCCAGACATCAAATTTTTAACTACAATTGAAAATGTTGATGCTTACTCAGGGTGTCTACCAAAACAGGCTGGTCAATAATCAGTGCTTTTACAGTACTTTTTCACTACATTCCCAAGAAATTCAGTACCTCCTCAACAGAAAAATTCAGTACTTTTTCAATACCTTCAACTGACGAAATTCGACAAATTTCAGAAATTTGAATTGCCGACAAATGCCGACAAAAATGAATGAAATTCCGGACTTTCTTGCAAAATGTCCGCACTTTTTCAGTACTTCCGGACCGCCCTTGAAAAATCCGTACTATTTCTGGACTTTCCGGAGATTCCGGACTTGTAGACACCCTGATGATCTCTTGATATTCCAAACTTTTGGGGGGGGTGTAACTCAAAGGAAATCAAACGATAAACCCAATGAAACCACTTTCAAACTTTTATCTCGTCTCTTGACGAAGATACGAGCTTTCAAAGTTTCTTCATCAAAACAGTCCCACTGTGCGGCGGAGTCACCGACTCGGCGACAATGACAGTGAGCTGCTGACAATGACTCCGCGACACGCAATTGCTTTAGCCCCCCCCCCCCCCCCCCCCCCCCTTGGGATGCGGGCCCGAGTTGGATTTTGCACGCCGCGGCGCGTCGGGAGCCCTGCCCCGGCCCAGGGGCGAGCAGGCTCACTTTCTCCGGCCAAAACGCATGCGGGCATGTGTGTCGCGCGTCGCGGCTTCCTTGTCCGTCGTCGCGCCGCGTCGGCCGGAGAGCGCAACGGTGCGGTGCGGTGCGATGTCTAAAAACGAAATTGGGGCCTCTGGTGGGAAATCTTGGTGGACTAGATTCAAAGTTCATGATGGCTCTTTAAAATTAAAATTTAGGATTTTTTAAGTAGTCTTGTACAGGGTGGCAAAATTTCATGAAAAATAAAATCTTGAAATTTCAGAAAATGAAACATATCGAAAAATACCGGTCCCTTCTCTTGTTTCGCAAAATGTTCAAATTGTGAATACCTTCTTTTTTGTGTGTTTTCATTGCGGGTTGCATACTCTAGCCCCTGAAAAATATGAAATATTTGACTTAAATTTCCAATTTTTCATTTCTTTCTTACGTTTTATGCCACCCTGGTCTTGTACAGTAATATCAATGGATTATCAGGATATTTTGCAAAAACAGGAAACATTTTCAAGTACGAAATAAAGATGAAAATCGAGCTACAAGCCAAAAAAACAAAATGCAATTTATTCAATTACTTGATGTTAACTACAAGCAAGCAATTGACAAAGAAACATGACAAAATAAAGAAACTAACAATAACACCAGACATTTCGACCCATGATTTCATGGATCATCTTTAGTGGCATTGGTGAAATTGATAGGCAGACGAACATACACATATAAATGTTAATATCAAAATATAGTTCAGTGCTGGAATCGAGTAAAAGCCACTATAGACGTTTCGCTGCCACTGCCACTAAAAAACTAAGAGCACAACGCAATTCACTGGTCCTTTGGACATCGAGCTAAACCAAAATGCTTAATACAACTATTTGAACTCCTGAGCCGCTCAAATTGTATTTATCGAATTTGAAGTCGAACTTGATGTTACAGTCCTCTTTCCAGTTACTCAGACGTGAGTGTGACAACGATGCTGCACTCTAACTTCTGAAACTTATCTCAATGTCAACATCAAAATATTTTTCTTCGGGAAAAATTGAGTAAAAGTTACTGGTCGTTTCGCTGCGATGGTCATTAAGAACACGAAAATTACAACGAAAGTCAGCCGTCCTTCGGACATTACGTGAAACAAAAACAGGCGATACAACTATTTCAACTCCTGAGCCGCTCAAATTGTATCCAACGAGTTGAAGGAGAACTTGATTCCTGCACTCCCATTTTCAGTTATTCAAAAATTCAGATATGAGCGCAAGAGAAAAGCCACATCTTACATCCTATCTGTTGCATTTTATCGCTCGCCATTCTTATTTTGAGAAGACTAAAACAGGCAATTTTTCTAAAAGGTAAGCCGACAGAGGACCGGAGGACACTCAAATTTAAGAAAGAAGAAGAAAATACGATGATCTCTCAGCTTCATTCTCGATGGCATGAATTAATTTTGGGTTTTGAATTCTGGAGGAGACTAGAGTCATACATAGTTTCCTCAAAATTTCAAAATTTATATGAAAATTTTCTCAACGTGCCACACGGAAATAGTTCAATATTTGAAAAACCAAAAATATTTTGTTACGAACAGGTAATACTATGCCAAAAAGGGTCAACTTGATTTAAAAATTCACACCAAGACAGTCGTTGAAGCAGTACTTAGTAATATCGGTATCAAAGCTAACAAACGAGTGTACTCGTAATCGACTCACGCGATGATTCATTTTAAGGAGAGCAAAACGCTCACAAGAATAACCTTTTAAACGGCAATAACACCGCGCAATAATCGCGTGTAGTGGATCCGACTCCGCTCTTTAAAAAAATGTCTCACACAAATGTTCCATCCTCTTTTAATTGTTGCTGAATTACAGTACACATCCACTGCTGAAATGTTGCGAAGCAGCGATTAAAATTTGATTGCCTGTATTTCTCCTCTCCTCACTGGGTGATTGAATCACGGCTCTCGTGAGGTTAACCTTGAAGTGTGAGCATGAGTCTTCGTGTAAGATCGACACGATCTTAAAGGTCGCACCGCGGCGTGACTGCGTTGCACTGAATAAATGCCACTTTACAGGGGGATTTCACGTGAGTCACAGAAAACACAGGATTTGACTTTAGGTACCGTACAGCGATCACGATCTTCGATCGGCATTCGATCGCAAAAAAGAAAGAATTCTTGATCTTGTTCGGTGGAAGTGAAATTTTAACCTTGCAGCTTGTTATGGTAATCCTAAGACTTTTAAAGGTCATGTTATTTTAATTTAAGCAGAATAGATTTTATTCAATCTAATTGAGGATAATAGCGTTCCTAAAAATACTAATGTCTTGACTAATGTTTCCTCTTTCTTATGCAAGGGTTTTTTAATCCTCGCGTTTCAGCCAATGAAGTAATTTGTTACATCCTGAAAGAAATGAAACAGCTTCCTGTCAACGATCATTGCACTACCTAACGAAAAACAGAGCACAATATTTACAACAGAAGGACTCGTACTCGACTAAAAGCATTACATTTTGCATTTTATGGGATCAAGACACTGGCGTCAACGAAAATAGTTCATTTTCATATGATATTTTTTAATTCGCATTTTTCACGTACATTTTTATCCCCAGCCTACATCATCAAACTATCTGTTTTGACGAGAAATCATAGCTTCCTCGGCGAGTCACACGCCGGGAAGGAGACTATGAAAGTTCTGAGACATTATCGGAAAATCTTCCGGGAACTTCCCATTGGCTCTTCAAAATGTGGGTGATTAACTTGTACATGCACATGAACAACTGTGCATTGCGTATACTAGAAAGTAAGATGTTAGCCGGGAGTTCACGGAAAAGTATTCCGCAATGCTAGACGTAACCCGGCCTAATGGAGCATTGAAACGTAACGAAAATACACCAAAATAGCTGGAATAATTCAACTAAAAAAACACACAACAAATGGGCAACCAAGGCTAAAAAACAAGGAAACATAAAGCCTGGGACGTTTTAGGTGGTTTCAACCCCCTCCTTGACCAAGAAACGAACATAAATAAAGTGATTTTCATAATTTTGTATAGATTTTGGTTTCCTGATCGAGGAGGGGGATTAAAACCACTGCGAAACGGCCCTGGCTTTATGTTTCGTTGTCCTCAAGCCTTGATTCACTACTTTTCTTCGTATAAAGATACCTATTAAAACAAAGTTGTTGTAAAATGTGTCACCCTTTAAAAACATTTTAATCCGTGAGTTTTTTCGTTTTAATGTGACTTTGTCTGGCCTGACTGAATCGAAACCTACCTAACCTATATTAATAACACTTAGCTCACCTTTTAATAATAAAATTAATAAAATTTTAGGTGGTCAGTATTTTACTGCTTCTTGACACCGTGACTGCCGCTCCTGGAGAGAAAATTAATCATAAGCTTTATATGTCGGTACCGTTTCGGCGGGTTCAGTGACTTTCATGTGACAATTCGAGGCTGGAATGTCCCGCGGCGCCAGGCCCTGTTATATTGATCTAGCGATTTCACGGCGAATTCCGGGCACAGATTTCTGCCGACCATTGTTCGGCGCAGTTTCAGTGGACACGAACTGCCCAACGAATTAAATCCTTTCAAGGGGGCCGCCACTGCCGCCGCCGAGACGAAGAAGTAATAAACACATAATAAAATTGAGAACTGATGGGAATTTTCAGGAGGATGCCCTGCTCACGCCTGAATCCGATTTGGGCGAATTAAAAGAAGCCGAACGGGGGTCCCGAGAATTCCACTGGTTGCGTTGCCATGGTCCTGGGAAATTATCATTTTCCGATGGAGTGAAAATTAAATGGGTCGGTGCTTTTTTATCCGGATCTAGTACCAAATTTCGGAACTTTTGAGCTTTTCCCGGATTTTTTCCGGAACTTTATGAGATTTTCCCGAACTTTTGAAATTGCCGAAACGTTCCGATTCTTTTGCATTTTCCGGAATTTTTGAAAAAAATCTTAAAAAAATCCTGGAACATATGATGGTCATGGAGTGGAAGTAATTGGAACTATAAAGTTCCGAATCCCGGAACTTTTAACGGACATGGTATAGGAGCGTTGAAATGGATATTGAAGTTTTTCGTTTAAGTTCCGGGTGTTCGCTCGAGTTTAAACTCATTCTGAAAACCAGGAGACATCAGTACGAGTACTTCGTGATTTTTGCGGATTATTTCTCACTTCGGTGAGACAATTCTCTTTCAAACTGCCCGTCAGGTTAAATTTTATGCGATCAAGTCATCGTGAAAATTATAGGTGATACCGGGCGGGGTTTTGGGCTTTAGACCCGCCAACTTGCCGACCATTTTCTGGAGGCTGCGCTGCACTGATAATAATCGGTCCAATCAGATCTGAAACTCGTCTGTAGTTGCCTTCTTGAATGGTCGTAACTTGTGTTGCACCAAAAAGCATACCCTTTTGAGGGAAAATTGTGCTCGCATGAGCTTTCTACATCTGTATTGAGTTTCGTGGTTTTCTGAATTGAACCAATAGCGCCATTACCGACGTAAGCGCCAATCTCTAACTTGATGGTAGAGAGGTTGTTTTGTCTTTGTTTCCTCTGGTATAATCAATCATGCTTGATTTTAAAATAACCTTCTAAAATAACATACATTATTTGGAATTCGAAGATTGTCAACAAAATGAATAAGACGGTTTTCCTTATTTGTCTTGCATTACCAATTTTGGCGCTTACGTCATTTGGAAAATAATCGATTCAACTGTAACGCACGTTAGCTACATTTTCAACTTTCTGTCGATCTGTCCATACAACTCGGGCGTCTATCTCAATCAGTTGTCTCCCCGTACAGTTTCTCTAGCAAGAACTATTTGTGTTGTGGTAGGCAGAGAATACACTGAGAATAGACTTTGTAGTAGTTGAAATAAACAGAATAGTTGAATACACTGTTGTGGTATTTTTTCGGAAAATACAAGACTGAAGTATTTTTTTCGGGAAATGCACCATTGCAGGTTTTTTTTTTCGGAAAAACAGTATTGAAGTATTTTCTTCGAACAATACAGCATTGAAGTATTTTCTTCGGAAAATACACTTTTGAAGTATTTTCTTCGGAAAATACGCTTTTGAAGTACTTTCTTCGGAAAACACACTAATGAATCCGAAATCCGGCAACAAGGAACCGTCTCCTCTTTACGCGATCGATTGAAAGCCAATCTCGCGGCTACTCACCGGAATCATAAACCGGGTTGCCAATTTTCCGCGCGTTTGTTGAATTGTCGATGCCAATTTTTAGCGAATTTCGACGATCCGACAGCGTCGATTATGAGTTATTAATTCAGCGAGCACACCAATCTNNNGGGGCGTCGCGATAGACTGACACACATAGGACGGAAGGGCCGGCCGGTCCATAAAAGCCACTCTTGCCGCATTCCACCGATACTTGGCCCCCCGAGGGTGAGGGGACGGGGGCTGTTGGGGGCCTCCTAGCTGCCCATTTCCAATAGACCAACAGCGTGGCTATTCATTATGAAAGTATCCTATCAACCCGATGCGGCCGGCGCGGCGTCGGGCGTCCGTCGGGTTGGGGAGCCCGCGGTCCTGACCCGCGCCGCTGGACGGCCAGCGACTCTAGAAGTCCAGACCGCACAGTGGCGGTGTAGATAGATAATTTTGTTCACTCGTCGTTGAGACCATCCAATGTCCATGTAGAGTACCTATTTAAGGAGAGCGCAGACATTTCGAAATATGGAGCTGTTAGGGTCCAAAAGAGCAGCCAAACCCCCAACACAAAAAATGTCACTGCGTTTAAACGTCGCATGGCGATTGGGATACTTTGGGTGCTTGTGATACTTGGAAGGTGACGATATAGTGAGTATATGTCGCAATTAGCAATCGCCGGCAAATTGCAATCTATTCGTGTTGAATGAAAAAAATAAAAAAATGTAAAGTAAAAAAACGAGATGGGAAGTTGTAATTATTATGCTTTGAATTCAAACATACGTTATCCCCTTCTTCTTGAATGTACGGTACCAGCTAGCACACTCGTGAGTTCGTGAAATGTAATCAATAATCTGCGTTGGGTTTGGTTTGGTTAAGCAGCTAAACTAACTCCGCGGCAAAGCGGACAGTATTCCTGCATTTGAAGGCGTTCCAAGATGATGTCGTACCTTGAATTTCTTCGCTAAAGAAACCTTTTTATCGATGTAATTGTAATTGCGATTTGACGGATTGACAAGTACGGAGCTTGCAAATGGAGATGTTGCATGTGTGAGGGATTTGCGATTTGACTGTTGATTCTTATGTAAAAGTTGGCGAGAAACACGATGGTGCCACTGGTTTTCTCTGAAATCAACTCCCAAGCTCAAAAAAAGCTCTCAAAGTTAGGCCAAAATGGCGGGGATATCCCACCCTACCCTAAGAGTCCACCTCTACATCAAGACAAACTCTCCATGCAAAGATTGGGAGCAAATACATTAGCAGGGTTGCCGTGTTTTCAGTTTTGGAGTCCCCAAACAAAGTGGCAGCCCTGTCAATGTATTTGCTCCCTATCTTTGCATGGAGAGTTTGTCTTGATGTAGAGGAGGACTCTCAGGGTAGGGTGGGATATCCCCTCCATTTTGGCCTCACTTTGAGAGCTTTTTTTGAGCTTGGGAGTTGATTTCAGAGAAAACCAGTGTCACCGTCGTGTTTCTCGCGAACTTTTACATAAGAATCAACAGTCAAATCGCAAATCCCTCACACATGCAACATCTCCATTGCCGGCGATTGCTGACTGCCTGCGACATATACAAGAACTACGCTGCCACTAGTTCAGTTCCGAACTCATTCTGGATCCGCCTCCGCATAGTGCCACTGTGAGACGCAGCGCGCGTCCGTCTGGCATTGCGGTGCGGCGCACACCGTGTGAAGCAGTAACACTGTCGGCAAACCAATTACACCGCCGTAAGAGATAATGCACCGCGGCCAAGCCATTGAGCATTCGCCTATTCACCCGGCTAATCTGGGCGTCGCGGAATGCGACCGGCTCAAAGACCCGATCGAAAGCTCGATGTTTTTCGGGTTCCGTTGCAGATGCTACGCAAGAGAACAGTAAGTCCATTCTAGAGTGAACTTTGAAGCGCATAAAAACATATGGAATCAGCGGCTCAGACTTACTACCCTCTTCCGTAGTACAATTGAATGCTGCTGTGCTAGTGCTAAGGAAAAACGCCGTATGAACCTTCAGGCGCTGTCAAATTTCCTTCGATTTTTTTTTTTTTTTTAAGATATGATTTATTGTTAGCTTCCAATACAGAAATTATAAACAATTAATTTAAATTATAGATAATGTTTTTGGAAAGAGTACCAAAATGATAGTTACTTATTATAATGAATTAAAAGTAGAAAAAAGTACATTCATTGTAAAGAGAAACTATGAGATAAATGGATGATTAATTTAAGGTGTGGATGATTAATTTAAGGTGCCCTTTGATAAAACCCGAATTTCCTGGTAAACATATGACTCATTTTCTTCCAATTTTTTTTAATATAATTTTGTTCGCGATATCAACGAAAGTTCCTGAAAACTTCAAGGAAAAAAATTCATAACTTGCATCAAAAATAAACATTTTATCGAAGGAAACTTGGCAACTCTCGAATGTTCTTACGGCGTTCTTTCTCAACACGGCAGAATGGTCCAGCGATCGATTCCTTAGCCGCCTCGGGGAGGAAGAGCGTTCGATCGATTGACGTACTTACTTACATCAAAAGGCAGTATCTTCATGGTCCTTGTTGTGTATGTATTCTTACGAGCTTTAGGGCTCAGGTCGCTATGGAGATAGTTCTTTTTGATTTAAGAGCCTAGTGAGTTCTGGACAGAGAATGATACGAATCTGTGGCTACGCCTACGTTGAAAGTTCGGAGATCCGTGCGGTGCGATAGTCGAACTTGAGGCGTCCTGGGGAAAGGATTCGGTACGGGTAGCAATTCGAGGGAATTCGTTTTTAAGTAGCGTGCGTTTGTCAATGCGGCTAGAGCAGTGGCGCGGCGTGGCGTGCTTTGCGATATATCGATTGATCTGCTATTCAAACTTATGGAATAGGATCGATAAACAGGGTGTTCGCAACGAACGTCTTAAGAATCGATTTTTTACATAGATTCTGATGGGGGAATATCGATAATCGATCATTCACGCCTCGCCACTTAAGGAAGCTGATCCGTATCACACGCGCTGCTTACAGACGGATCGTTAATCTGAGTAAAGAAACACGCATTGGCACCGCGATGTTGTTCCAAAATATTTCAAGAGATATTGTCCGGACATTAGATCAAGGTTCTTATTTCTTCACAGTGGTAAGTCCTGAGAACAGGCACATACATTTTTCGGTGCACCTGGATTATTTAAAAATTAAACTTTAGCATTATAGTTTTGAAACAACGCACGTTTCCGAGTGTTTATCGGCTGGAACCATCGATATGGGAAATCAGGCTTTAAGACGAATCAATCTTAAAATCAATCGATTTTTGGTCTGCATCTGACATTCGGGTGAATGAGTTTGATGTCATTAGTTGGACTGTGTAACTCAAATGATAAATGTGTTTTGGTGTGGCTAATGCAGAGATTCTTCATCACACCGTGCATCGCAAAGCCCTCATTAACGAGAAGATTTATAAATTGGTTATTTTAGAATTGATGGATGAACTCTTTTGACATACGTCAAAATCTTAGTATTTTTCACGTTTATCGGAGTGTGATTTGGCGTTCAGAACGTTTATATGTCAAGACGCTTCCTACATCCGTAGGAAAATATTATTATTATTTTTTTAAACACATAATCTAGCCTCTCAGTATATCCTAGCATTTCGAGAAAACGGAAATCTGTACGAGTCTCTCATCAGGGTTCATTGGATATTTATGAAATTTCTTCTTCTTCTTCTTCTGCCTTCTGACTAGGGCCGTGACCCTGTTTGTCTAGCCTCTAAAACAGTAATATGATGCCGATGAGAGAGATCACTTAATTCTCCGGGGATGAAAGGCAGCTCTGTGCCCATCTCTTGGGCGGTCGTCCGGGTTGCCTTTGGCTATGAGGTCGTCCTACCATACAAATCTTGGCAAGCCTTTCCCCCTCCATCCTCTCAACATGTTCCGACCACATTTTCCGGCGCATCTTGGTCCATTTGGCAATATCTTGAATTTGGCACTCTTCGCGAATTGACTCGTTGGTCTGCCTATCTCGGAGCGTAAAGCCTGCTATTTTCCTCAGGACTTTCATTTCTACGGTCCGCAACTGTTGTTTAGTGCGCTTCGTGTCCGCTCGGGTCTCCGCAGCGTAAGTCAGCACAGGTCTTACAACCGAAAATTATGAAAATTATGAAATTTACCACATGATATTGCAGTCACCTCTAACTCTTACGTATATATTTGAGAGAAACCGACAGAGAAGGCTGAATATCACTGAAATCACTACCAAAGTGCAAATTGCAAATTAAATGACTAGGTATTGAGTGATTTTCTCCGGGCCGTGCATTTCAGTTTTAATTCAATCAATAATTACCCTTCGACAATTATGTATAACTACTAACTGCTAACCGCACCATGTTCAGTTAGCTACCCTTTGACCTCAATCATGCTTCCTTGAAAGAACTGGCCCTCAGAATTACATTCATCGATGGATTCAATATTGGACACAGTTGGCACTGCATCGCATCTCTTCGTGGACTTTGGCCTCTTTTTTCCATCTTCGTTTACTCACACTGCCGTGCTGAGGTAAAACTCCGTATAAACATTCGAATAATGCCTTTACTCTCAGGAAATTCTTATTTTTGATGAAAGTTCTGAATACTTTTCTTGAGATTTTCGGGCACTTTAGATCAAGTTACGAACAAAGTTCTACAAAAATTAAGAAGACAAATACTCGCAAATTTTTCCGAGAATTCTCGTTTCTTCAAAATAGGTTTTTGCAACGTCTGGCGGCTTATACGACGATCTTCCTTGGAACGGCAGCTTGGTTGTTGAGCCTTTTCCCAGACTAAGGGAACGAATCAATCGTAGTTTCCTTCTTTGCCTTGGCACTGGAACTGTACATTTTAGTGACGTCTCTAGCATTCTGCTATCGTCCATTATTTTGTCATGACTAAAAAATTGGATTATTTATAGGCTTTGATGAATCTGACGATGTCTCGATGTTCCATTTTTTGATTAATTTAATGATAATTTTTTATATGAGGGGAGTTTAAAAGGAAAGCGAGGAGGTGCTCTCATACTGATAGGGTTAAAAATGTTGTCATTCTTTGACATAATATAGTGGTGGAACACTGACCGCCATTGACGGACAACATGCGTGAGCTACCGACGACAAACGATGACGTTCTGCTGTGCTAAGGAAAAACGCCGTGAGAGCCTTTAGACGTTGCCACATCTATTTAAATAAAAACCGAATTCACTGGAAAATTTTTGAATATTTTCCTTCAAATTTTTCAGGCAATTTCGTTCGAAATTTGACCTTAAATATCTGAAACTTTCAAGGAGAAATACAAATAATTTTCCTTGAAAATACATGTTTTATCCGGAGAAATATGGCAACCCTCTAATGTTCATGCGGCGTTTTCCCTCAGTACGGTAGAATACTGCCGTTCTAAGGAAGGACGCCGTATGAGCCTTCAGACGCTGCCAAATTCCCTTTGACAAATCTCGAATTTTCGGAAACATTTGTGAATATTTTTCCTCCGATTTTTCAGATAAATTTGTACGTAATTTGATCTAAAATTTGTGAAAATTTTGAGGAGAAATAATCATAATTTTCTTCAAAAATAGATATTTTCTGAGAGGAAATTTGGCAACGCCTGAAGGCTCATACAGCGTTTTTCCCTAGCACGGCAGAACACCATCAAGCAACTTGAAGACCCGATAAATCCAACTGATATCTGCTGTGACAGAGCCCTCACTTCGATCACCCACTCAGACAGCGAGCTAAGACCAATGCAGAAAGAGACATCACCAAGCCAACGCTGTCGTGCTAAGGAAGAACGCCGTATGAACATTCGAGAGTTGCCAAATTTCCTCCGATAAAATGTTTATTTTTGAGGAAAATTATGAATATTTTTCCTTGAAATTTTCAGGTGTTTTAGATCAAATTACGAACAAAATTATCTGAGAAATTGGTAGACAAATATTCAAAGAAGTTCCTAGATATTATTGATTTGCCAGGGGAAATTTGGCAACGCCTGAAGGCTCATACGGCGTTTTTCCTTAGCGCGGCAGAACGGTTCAACAGTCGCGGCGCCTTTATCCTCATGCGTTCCGTGTTCCCGTCACGCGGGCTGCGGATGCGTGGCGTGCGTGACGCAGTCGTGCGTGCGCGAGCCGCTGACCAGAAAACGCATCGCATCGTGAAAAGGAGAATAACCGTTCGATGCATCGATGAGCACCGCATAACCGCGTATCCTCGCGGGGTTCGCACTGCAGTTGCGCGGTTCTGAACTTGGAGCGGGTCCCAGGCGAAGACATCCTGCATATCTTCATTGTCTCTGAGCCGCGGATATGCACGCTCCATCGCGCCCCGAGCCGAAATGAGTCGTCGCGGCGGCGGCTGCGGTGTCAATATGGGTACAGTTATGTTGATGCACGAGGGTAAACGGACCAAAACTTGGTTGTGTACACAGGGAGATGGCGATGAGGCTATGAGCCGCGTTAATTTTTTCGTCCGGGTGCCTAATGAGTGAACTTGAAACTTCCAAACGGAAAACCGGTGTTGACAGGTGTTGAGGGGATTACGGGGATTATCGTCGGTCTTACTCACGTCACACAAAGGAACGAACTAACAGAAGAGGTCGCACCACATGAAATTTTGGGCTAAAATTTCAAATTTTTATGTTTATCTCGTCACAGATTTAGTTTCAAAGAGTGTTACTGAAAGGAAATTTTGCGAAAAAACCAATGAAACCACCCTTAAACATTTTTGTTACATATTTTTGAAAATGTAAGCTTTCAAAGTCTCCAGACTGGTCCGACTTCTCCTATTGACTTGGTCCTTTGCGTCGTATATTTAGGGGAAAAGGGCCTATGCTGCCGTGGTAAGGAAACATGGCGTAGAAGTATACGTGTGTACTGTGTAACCAAATTTCTGCTCTAAAAATATTTATTTCTGGAGTAAGTTTTGTATATTTTCCCTTGAAATTTTAAGACTTTTTAGATCAAATTACGAACAAAATCCTCTGAAAAATTGGAGGGAAAATATTAACAAATTTTCCTGAAAATTCGTGATTTTTCGAGGGCAACGCCTGATGGCTCATACGGCGTTCTTACCTAGCATGGTAGTACGTATGTATGTGTCGCAGGAAAATAGTAGAATCAGACATTTCTCAAATTTCTGGCCAAATCGTCAAGTATTCTTACTTAAATTTTAGAGATTCTAATTCATTTTCTAATTTTAGAAAAAAAAAAATAATTCATTGCCTCTGTAAGAAAGAACCCGCCGTAAAATTATGCATCATACAATAGTATTTTTAAAGATGTTTAGTTCGTTAACAAATACCAGAAATAACCTGGTAAGACTTTAAATTTACAATAAATTAAAGGTAACTGCTGATTTTCAGAAAAATGCTCACATAGCAGTTTTTCTCATGCTTTGAAAGAGGCAACGCACTCCGAGTTTTGCTGATGTTATAAGAGTTTTAAGAATTTATTGTTGCATGGTTTCGTGAACCTTTATTTTTACGTGAACTCTCATCGACGAAGAAATTCATGTTGATGTTGATGCAGAGGGGTGAAAGACCCAAGAAACTGTCGCAATACATACCGGAACGGTCAACGTCAATTTTTTGTCAACGCGGAAACTTACGCGTCAGATCATCGGTATTGATAATCAATTTCCTCTTTTTGTGCGTACGCTTTCATGGTAAAATTTAGAAATAATTCTGAGAGCTGACAACAAAGCCTGCGCTTCTCTGAGCTGGATTTTAGGAACTGCTGAATGCTGAATCCAACGGACACTTTTTTGCATGAATTCTCAGATGAGCTCAGCAATTCAGCAATGCGCTGATCCGCGTATCAATGTCATCGGGTTGAGACAAGGTATCTTAGAATTCATTGCCAAGATGGCCAATAAAATATCAAAAATATATAAGGTCACAACATGTAGATGAAAAAACGAGCTTGGACCCGTTACTTCAGACTTCACCAGGGGTGGTTTCTACACTTGCCAGAATATTGATGGAAGGGGGTTAACGTAAAATCCGAAGTAAAACCGAGAACGTTTGACATTTTAAAAATTGAGAAATCAAAGAAGACAGGGATCGAGCGGAAGAGAAAAGAGGAAAGAGAAAAGTAAACTCAATAAAATAAAAAACATTTCAATAGCGTGACTTTCCAAAATTAAGAAGAGACGTGGACTCCCCAAAGCCGGACATGACTTTTCAGAGGGGTCAATGGGTACCTGGAAGGTCCCTAACAAGACGGCCTTTCAAAAGGGACTGTCATTTCGGGACAAATCCTAATTTTGCAAAGTTTAGTGAAGATATGGTGCACGGCACAATCGAGCAGTTGGGTACAACAGTGGCCCTTGTAGCAAAATTGCAGCTCCACAAAACAGCAATCGAGTATTTTATTAGGGTACCAGTTTGTTAAATTAACAGGTGTAGAACTGGCTGAGGTCAAAAAAAGTAACTCATGCTCTTAATTTTAAGTTGGCGCAATTGAAAATATTGAAATACAGAAAGATATTGTTGGACATAAGAAATTACAGAAATAGAAAAGGTGTATACGGACAATTTTTGCACAAAATGACTGATTTGAGAAGTACATCTTGTATTTAAATGCCCAGTACTTGAGCCGTTTTATGAAAAAGTCACTTTTCTCCTGTGTGGGACGCAAATAGGGGATTTTAGGAGAAAATAGAAAATCACAAGAAAAAGTTGCATTTTTTTAAGAAAAAAGTGTAAAAAAATTGAAATTTGCATAATAATGACAATTTGTGCAATCCGAAAAGTTGTTCTCCGCAAAAACGGCCCGACCCCGCTTAGGCCGTTTTTGTACCTAGCTCCTCAATTCTCTTGAGGAGGAAGATTTATCGACCTGGCAATGTAGCCAAAAGCAGCGCGGAATTTCTAATCGCATCTTACGCTGCGAGCATCGAATTTTGCTAAACGCGCACACCGTAAAACCGGTTACTCTGTTGAGCACAATCTTCACACTCACACACACACTTGGGCGAATTTTGCGAAATTTTTGCACGTCGCTCACAAAAATCACTCGTCATGTGCGGGGGCAGCGGAGGAAACAGAAAACAATGAGTCGGTTGCTCGCTTGATTGTTTTCTTTCGAGAGATGTTTTCGGCGGATTCCGCGAAGCCAGGGGTAAATATTTATGAGGATTCCGGGTTCCAGATCCACTCTCACGACTGCCAGCTGTCATGTTTGCCGTATGACTTTTTTTTTTTTTTTTGGACGGTTGGCCCGGGCTACCGAAAAGGGGTACATGAGCAAGCAGTGTATGATATTGAATTTCAATCATGAAAAGAAGTTCTTGCGAATTGTGAGTTTTTATAAAAAGCGCCCTGACAACTGTTCGTCGGGGTCGCTTTCTATGATTATTGCGACTATCGACAGGTGACAGTCCTAGATCATTTATTTCACTAACTAATGATAATTAGTGTACTTTTGAGTCTTTCGGCCCACTAGCATGCCCAAAAACTGTAAGCATTTTACGTATAAAATCTTAGAAATGACGTGTAGTTTACTTTTCTAACCTTGTGTTTAAGTCTCCAAAGCCATGTGTTTAATAACTCAATACTAATTGGTGTATTTTAGAGTGATTTAGTCAGTTTGCCCAAAAACTGTGAGCATTTCAGATATAAAATAGTAAAAAGGACTTGTAGTTTACTTCTCTAACCTTGTATTTAAGTCTCCAAAGCCATGTCATAGGCTAATCCAGACACTTCAAGTGACTGGTCCGGAGAGCTTCCCCTAGAAAATTTTCAAAATTAAAAAGCGCCTTAAGTGGAGTTTGCGTCAATTTTGTCATGAATAATTACCAAATTGAAGCGTTCTACCTTCCTCTTTCCTTCGTCCGTTCTTTTAAAATAAACTAATCTTACTACTACTACTTTCTTTCTTAGGGCTGTAAATGGCCTTAGATGCTAAAGCACCGCTTAAAAATAAATTGACCTTACTACTACTACTACTACTACTACTACTACTACTACTACTACTACTACTACTACTACTACTACTACTACTACTACTACTACTACTACTACTACTACTACTACTACTACTTTCTTTCTTTCTTTCTTTCTTTCTTTCTTTCTTTTTTTCTTTTTTCTTTTTTCTTTCTTTTTTTTCTTCCCTTCTTACCACTGCCTCTACAAAATTTCAAACAAACACTCCATTGTGTTTTTTAACTCATCCAGGAGTATTTCCAGAATCCAGATGATTGATCGCGAGCCAAATACTTTTACCTGGATATTTCCCTTGCACTCCTGTCCTGTCGCGTCGCGGTGCACCATTCACCAATTCACCATTCACCAGTCACCACTCCGCTGACGAGCCGAAAAGTGCGGTTCATTCATCGGCGAGACGGGCAGGTGGCCGTAGCTCCGCGCTCCCTTTTCTGCGGCCGCGGCGGAGCAGTTGCGGCACGTATTCCGTGCGCCATATCCACCGGACGAAATTTAGGCCACGCTCGAGAAAAGCCGCGCGTGACGGCCACGGCCCTCGTTTCGTCATCGACCGTGGAAGAAGCTCCGACCGTGGCCGAATCCGAGAACGAAACGGAGGCGGCTAGGCGGACCCCGGTGCCCGCTGTCGAAATGCGTAGATGGACATGCCCAACGCATGCGTCTTGCGAAATGGAATGGGCAGTTCCGGACGAGACCCGGCAAGAGCGGGCCATCACAATGGTGCAGCAACGTAAACATTGCCGTGGCTGTGGATTCCCAAAATATTTCAACCGAAATCTAATGGATCCGTCGCGCACAGATGTTATAAGGATTGAGTAAAGTTCCCATTTCGATGGCGAAAGTGCACTGGAAAAAAAGCACATTGGATCGAGAGTCCAGACTCTTAAAGACATCGACAAGAAAAAATAATCTTGATTCAATCAAATTAAAGCTTAAATCAAGAACCCAGACTCTTAATTTGAGCGGATTTCCTTTTGATTTAAGCTTAAATCTCATTTGAATCAAGAGTATTTTTTCTTGTCAATGTTTTCAAGAGTCTGGACTCTAGATCCAATGTGCTTTTTTTCCAGTGTGCGAAATCACATAATGAGGCGTCCAGAACCAAAACTGGTGGTCTCCATCGCCTTGTTTAAAAACTATGCAATCATTATAATTTTAGTATTGAAGGAACGTGAAAGCCTCCAAGTTAATGTTTTCTCGTGAATTTCCTGTTCTCAAGCGAGAAAATTTGAAAAATTTAAATAAACAGCTAGACGTTCTGGTTGTTCCTCGCAGAAAATTAAAATAATTGCACAATTCTTATAGACATGGAAATGGAGATGACCCCTTTTGATTCTAGACGCCTTATATCTCCGTTCGTTTGGAAACCATCATCATTTCTTAAAAACTTTTAGTTAACTCAGTTATCATAAAAATAGTTATATCAGTTTTACAAAACTCAGTTATTAAAATATTCTGTGTGAATTCCAAGAGATAAAGTGGTTTGTTTCTCTTCCAAAAATGAAACAGAAGCGGAAATTTTGAAACACCGCAATGAGAGATACGTAGTTTCGCACTTGGGCTATGGATTTGTAAAATCGGCCATAATCAGCTTAGGTACAAAAAAACTCGTGCTTTTGCTGAAAAGAACTGTGTTGCGCGTAAAACCTTTCGCACATGATTCTTTTCAGCACAAACATGTCGAAATGTCTAAAATGCACATCAAAACGCAGAATTTGCATAGTTCATACCACGCATTTTAAAACCAAGGACGCGGCGCACTTTCTAACTCTAATTGTAAGTAGCTAGGAATTTGGTATTCCCAAAGAGGGGAATGAAGTGGGAAATTCCTGGCTAAAGTCTACTTCTTAGACCACAGGTGAACCATCAATCTCTTGATTGGAGAAAATGTCCGCACGTGAACATTTTTGGCAGCACGATCGTTCACATCAAGCTCTATGCGCACTTTATGACCAACCCTGATCCACTCCATTGGATGTGGAAAAAGTGCATGGAGGTCCTGTCACTCACTCAAAGTAAAGGAAACGAGATCCTATCAAGTTGGACGTAGTTATCCTAAAAGAAACTATGTAAAAACTATTTGCATAAAAAAGAACTGTTTTCATGGGATTGGCGTGGCTCATAGTTCCTTTTTATCAAATTAACTCGCACAAGGTTCCCTCTCGCATAAATACGTCCAATTGACGCACGAAGAAGGCACTTGGCCGTTCTGCCGTGCTTAGGAAGAACGCCGTATGAAAATTCGAGAGTTGCCAAATTTCCCTCGATAAAACATGAATTTTTGACGACATTTACGCACATTTTCCTTTGAAATCTTCGAACATTTTAGATTAAATTGCGTACAAAATAGTCTGACATTTTTGGATAAAATATTCACAATTTTCCCGGTAAATTCGGTTTTTATCGAAGGAAACTTGGCAACGTCAGAAGGCTCATACGGCGTTCTCCCTAAGCATGGCAGCGCTCCCATCCGTCAAGCTCGTAAAGGTGGGTCTCTTCGTATGATGACCCCGTCGCGTCGGTCGCAAAGTCAACAGATCACCTTTCTGTCACCAAGCTCGCGAGAATAAAAGCACAAACGACGACTCACGACCCCCCTCCCCCCGCCGCTCTAAGTCGAGAGGAGCATTGTCTGGATTCACAATGAGCTTAAAGCGCCTTAAACCGACCGACCGGGCCGCCGAACACTATGAAATCACCTGGATTCCCTATTTTAGCGATGCGGGATGGCCGGGGATCGATGCACCATCTGGCAACACCCTGGTCACACCCATTCCCGGTCAAATTTACTCTCTGCTCGCGTGTCGCAGTCAAAATACACTTAACCCCCCTTCCCCCCCCCTCATCGGAATTAAAGAGGCTCCGGTGAGCTGTTTCAATGACTCCGAGATTTGAATAATCGGAATTGCGCTGCGAGGTGCTCAGATGTCCCGAAAAAGAAATATCGCGTATCTGATGTTTGAGATCCATTGGAGTTATGATGTTCTTGATTCGTACGGCAAGAGTCTTGATTGAACCTGGTATAGAAGTATAGAGCAGTGTTGGGTATGAAAAAAAAATTTAATCAGAACAAGACGAAAAAAATAATAGGCTTGATTATATTTACAAAAAAGTGCGCTCAATTATTGTGTATAATAAATTAACAGAACCTAAGATTAAAGGTACACCTGCAACATGTTTCGCAGACGCAAATTAAAAATCAAATTAATAAATAAACAGGTGACCTATTTGCTAGCCATAAGCAAAAGAGAACATAAGCAATTCATCCAGTACTAGTCCCTCTTCCTATCAATAATACAGCCCTATCAATAAATTAAACTCCATAGATCTATCTCTAGCTCATTATCAGTTCGCCTTCAGTTTTTAGTGTAGGCAACTCGAGCTCCCACGAGGCCGAATAGTGATATCACTCTCAGATGTCACGTTTGCTTCAGAAGAAGGCAGGTATTTTTGTTCACCGAGCGTGGAATGGGCAGCGGGAACTTCCACTCACGGTCGGTTTGCCTTCAGTTTTTAGTGTAGGCAACCCGCGCTCCCACGTGACCGGATAGTGGCATCACTCTCAGATGTCGTGATTGCCCGAGGCAGAGAACAAAATTCATTCACCAAACATCTAATCAGGACGTTTCTTGTAGAGCGGCGACTTCACCTCGCGTATTTGTGTATTTTTTGAGAAAAAATTTGCTGCCTATCGCTTTGAAATCGCTCTGTGAGAAAATCTAAAGTCCTAAGAAACTACTATATTTAAGTATGGAGGTATTTGCATGATAAAGAAACAATTAACACATAGATAAATAAATAAAAACAATTTAAACATACAGTTCAAATTTATTAAGGGAAAATAAGTTGTATTATTGTGTAAACAGGGCCGGTCCCTTAATTTTCCCTTGTTTGCGCCAGGGTCCTCCGTGCAAGTATTAGTTTTTACTCATATTCAGTTTCTCAGAGATTCCAGTGATTTTGTTTACCGCTCTTTATTCTCCTCAATTTTTTTCACATTTCTACTTTTATTATACCATCTGAACTTAGGGACCCGCAGGGCACTCCGCCATCCGGGCCAGTCCGGCCTTAAGTTATACCGTAAAAAGTCATCCAATCACTCTAAATCAAAAGACTATGTAATCTTGCACCGTAGGCCTGGGCAAAAAATGAAATCCAATTTGAGCGACTCGAAATGAATGATTGACAAATCAGTTCGTTTTCCAAAAACGGGTGCCTAGGTACCTGGATGCTTTTATTACACCCACACGCGTCGCCATCGAAAGCGAGACCATGGCGGGAACTCTAATGGATTTAGCGACACTTAGATTTCTATTCTTGTCTCTAGACCACGCGATCGCCGTCCGCTGTCGGAACCCGATTTTGAGTGCTCTGCTGCATTTAATCGGTACGAAATCTTAAAAAAATCTCGGATCGATGTTAAGTGATTCGGCGTCGTTGGCTCTAGGTCATATCCGAGATCGCTAATCTGTGGGACACGGAAGTAAAACCTGCGTTGCCGGATTGATGAAACAATAATAAATAACGTTGCAATTTTTATCTGTCTTTTAGACAGGGTGGCATGAAACGTAAGGAAAAAATGAAAGGTTGGAAATTTCAGAGAAATATTTCATGAAATTTCAGGAGGCTGTGAAATATTTCATATCTTTTAGGGGCTAGAGTATGCCACCCACACTCAAACACATCAAAATAGAAGAGAGTCGCAATTTTTACATTTTGCGAAACAAGAAAAAGAGGCGGTATTTTTCGATATCTTTCATGAATTCCCGAAATTTCATGAAATATTTTACGTGAAATTTCAGATTTTATTTTTCATGAAGTTTTGCCGCCCTGCTTTTAGTAATAGTATCTTACAGATGAAAATTGCACACTTGCAAAATTGGTAACAAAGCAGGTATTTCCGACTAAGTTGGCCTAATGGTCGAGTGGTGATGCGCGAACTGAAACTTTAGGGGCGGGGGGCCAAATTTGAGACGACGGAACCGAACATTCTAGGGGGTTTATCCTCATCCGAGAGAGGCAGGGGGAGCCTAACCAAATTTATTTTCTGAAAATTATAAAACTCAAGGACCTAATTTCCGTTTGTTTTCATGGTAGAGTATTACCATTTAAAAAAATTTGCGAGATTTTTACGCGAAATTTTGAAAAGTTTACAAAAATAATTTCAAGTTACTGTGTTTCTTAGTCTCCTATTTGAGATACAAAACAGCAGAGAAGATTAATCAACGTCTGATGTTGTCAAGCTAATTCCGGTCAAACCGATGTAGGTACATCTCCCGCCGAGAGTTCAATATATTTGATTCCCAAAAAAACCGAATCCAAGCAGTGCCTGCAAATGTGCAAAAAGAATCAGTTTGATTACACCCACAGAAAAAAAAATGACGGTTTTTTTCTAACGTTTAGCCTGGCGCTTCTCAGCTCTCCAAGAGCTTCTCCACAGCAATGCGCACCGGGGCACTGTTGTGCTAAGGAAGAACGCCGTATGAGCCACCAGGTGTTGCCAAATTTCCTCCAACAAATTAAAAATTTTCATGAAAGTTTCTGATTATTTCTCTTCCGACTTTTTAAAGGATCTCGTCCGTTATTTGATCCAAAAAGTCTGAAATTTCAAGGAAAAATGTCAAAAAATGTCTGCAAAAATAAATATTTTCTGAGAAGAAACTGGGCAAAACTCGAATGCTCATGCAGCGGTTTTACTTAGCATGACAGAGTAAAAGCGTCCGATATTCTGCCGTAAGGAAGAACGCCGTAGGAACATTCTAGAGTTGCCAGATTTCCCATGATAGAACATGTATTTGTGACAACATTCGTGTATATTTTTCCTTGAAATTTTCAAATATTTTACATTAAATTGCGTACAAAATTGTCTGACAATTTCGGAAAATAATACTCACAATGGAGAATTTGCAAGGGTCTGAAATTTGATGAATTCCCTGTTTAAGTGGAATCCTCTGAGTGAACTGAACACGAAGATACCCTTGATTCATAAATTGAGCAATTATTAGAGGAGATATGACAAAATAACCGATTCTGCTAAAATACATGTGTTTAAATGGGAAATGCCGCCAGATGACGTCACAAGGCGGCACATTTTCTCACTTTTAAATCAATTTTTCTCCAATTTCCCATGTCAGAAAAAAATTATGAAAAATA
>NW_017556795.1:568542-617028 GCF_001854935.1 Bemisia tabaci
AAGCATGGCAGCGCTCCCATCCGTCAAGCTCGTAAAGGTGGGTCTCTTCGTATGATGACCCCGTCGCGTCGGTCGCAAAGTCAACAGATCACCTTTCTGTCACCAAGCTCGCGAGAATAAAAGCACAAACGACGACTCACGACCCCCCTCCCCCCGCCGCTCTAAGTCGAGAGGAGCATTGTCTGGATTCACAATGAGCTTAAAGCGCCTTAAACCGACCGACCGGGCCGCCGAACACTATGAAATCACCTGGATTCCCTATTTTAGCGATGCGGGATGGCCGGGGATCGATGCACCATCTGACAACACCCTGGTCACACCCATTCCCGGTCAAATTTACTCTCTGCTCGCGTGTCGCAGTCAAAATACACTTAACCCCCCTTCCCCCCCTCATCGGAGTTAAAGAGGCTCTGGTGAGCTGTTTCAATGACTCCGAGATTTGAATAATCGGAATTGCGCTGCGAAGTGCTCAGATGTCCCGAAAAAAAAAACGCGTATCCGATTGTTGAGATTCGTGGAAGTTATGGTGTTCTTAATTCATACGGCAAGAGTTCTGAATTTAATGATTTCGAAGAGTTCAGAAGTTTAGAGCAGCTTTAAAGTGTTGGGGATGCCAAAAAAGAGGGAGATTGAGCTCGGAAATGTTTAAATATTAATTAAAAATAGGAGATTTTTTAATCAGGAGACGAAAAAAAGAATGATAGACTTAATTATATTCACAAAGAAGTGTGCAATTCTTGTGTGTCACACTTAACAGAACCTAAGATTGTAGGTACACATGTAACATGGGAAGAGAAAATTGATACATCTAAGATGACCAATTATGTCCTAACCTCGATGATAAGGGAGGATAAACAGTTCGACCAGTACAAGCCCCTCTTCACGTCGCGCGTCGTAGATCTGCTTGTAACTCATTATTAGTTCGCCTTCAGTTTTTAGTGTAGGCAACCCGAGCTCCCACGTGGCCGAAGAGTGGTATCACTCTCAAATGTCGCGATTGCTCGAGAGGAAGGTGGACAGATTATTCACCGAGCAAGGCATGCACAGCTGTGACTTTGCCTCATTGTCTGTCTGCCTGCCTTCAAATTTCAAGGTAGGCAACCCGAGCTCCTACGTGGCCGAATAGTGGTATTACTCCCAGATGTCCTTATTGCCCAACGGAGAAAGCAGGAAGAATTAACCGACCGTCCAATCGGGATATTTGACGTTAAGCGGGACCTTACCTCTTACTTTTATTACTTTTTGCGAGATATTTTGCTGTTTATCACTTTGAAAACGCTCCGTGAGAAAATGTATTTGTCCAAACTGCTGTATTTGAGTATGGAAGTACTCGTATGATTAAAAACAAAAACAGAAAGGTAAAGAAATAAAAATAAATTTTAAAATATATAGTTAAAAATGTATTAATGTAAAAGTAGTTTTATTTTTGTGTTAACAGGGTCGGTCTCCTCATTTTCCCTCGGATGGGCTTGGGTCCTCTATGCAAGTGGTAATTCATACTCATATTGAGTTCTACTGAGACTCCAGTGATATTGTTTGCTATTCTCATCTGTTTTTTCATATTTCTACCTTATTATACCATCTGGACTTCGGGGCTTGTGGGTCAGTCCGGCCTTAAGCTATATCGTAAAAAGTCATCCAATCACTCTAAATCAAAAGACTATGTAATCTTGCACCGTAGGCCTGGGCAAAAAATGAAATCCAATTTGAGCAACTCGAAATGAATGATTGACAAATCAGTTCATTTTCCAAAAACGGGTGCCTAGGTACCTGGATGCTTTTATTACACCCACACGCGTCGCCATCGAAAGCGAGACCATGGCGGGAACTCTAATGGATTTAGCGACACTGCGGTTTCTATTCTTGTCTCTAGACCACGCGATCGCCGTCCGCTGTCGAAACCCGATTTTGAGTGCTCTGCTGCATTTAATCGGTACAAAATCTTAAAAAAATCTCGGATCGATGTTAAGTGATTCGGCGTCGTTGGCTCTAGGTCATATCGGAGATCGCTAATCTGTGGGACACGGAAGTGAAACCTGCGTTGCCGGTTGGTGGGTTGATGAGAAAATAATGAAAACCTTTGCAATTATTACCGATCTTGTGGAGAAAGGGCCTTACAGATGAACATTGCACACTTACGAAATTGGTAGCAAAGCAGATATTTCTGTGAGGTTGGCCTCTTTTCAATTTTCTGAAAATTATGAAACCTGAGAACGCAATTTCCGTTTGCTTTCATGGTAGAGTATTACCAATTAAAGCATTTGCAAGATTTTTACCTTAAACTTTGAAGAGTTTACAAGAAAAAATTTCAAGTTACAGTGTTTTTTAGTCTCCTATACATATGAGAAGCAAAACAGCAGAGAAGATTAATCAACGTCTGGTGTAGTTACGGTAATTCCAGTTAAACCCATGTACGTCTCCCGCGGAGAGGTCAAAATATTTGATTCCCAAAAAAACCGAATCCAAGCAGTGCCTGCAAATGTGCAAAAAGAATCAGTTTGATTACACCCACAGAAAAAAAAATGACGGGTTTTTTCTAACGTTTAGCCTGGCGCTTCTCAGCTCTCCAAGAGCTTCTCCACAGCAATGCGCACCGGGGTACCGTTGTGCCAAGGTAGAACGCCGTATGAGCCACCAGGTGTTGCCAAATTTCCTCCAACAAATTAAAAATTTTCATGAAAGTTTCTGATTATTTCTCTTCCGACCTTATAAAGGATCTCGCCCGTTATTAGATCTAAAAAGTCTGAAATTTCAAGGAAAAATGTCAATAAATTTCTGCAAATATAAATATTTTCTGAGAAGAAACTGGGCAAAACTCGAATGCTCATGCAGCGGTTTTACTTAGCATGACAGAGTAAAAGCGTCCGATATTCTACCGTAAGGAAGAACGCCGTATGAACATTCTAGAGTTGCCAGATTTCCCATGATAGAACATGTATTTGTGACAACATTCGTGTATATTTTTCCTTGAAATTTTCAAATATTTTACATTAAATTGCGTACAAAATTGTCTGACAATTTCGGAAAATAATACTCACAATTGGACGTATTTCTGTCAAACGGAACTAAGCGCCATCTGGAGAGGAAGGGAGAGGGGGGCTTGGATTGGCGGCGGAATCGGGCGTCGGGCTCATTCCGTCCTATACTCAAATCGCGAACGCGCTATCCGGCATTCTAATTTCCTCAAAAATAACTCAAATTGGCGCTTAGTTCTGTTTGACAGAAGTACGTCCAATTTTCCCGATAAATTCGGTTTTTATCGAAGGAAATTTGGCAACATCTGAAGGCTCATATGGCGTTTTTCCTTAGCACGGCAGTGTACTGCTACTGGTCAGGCTGCGTAGCGAATTTTTTGTCACAACCTGGGCAGGGTGCCAGCGCCTAACGGGGACTTGCGTCGATATTGATACCTGGTGAGGCAGGCGAAATCTGAGATGGATCTCGTCTGGCCTGCCACATTTTTGCCCGCGACTCCACGGCTGGCTGTCGAAGGATCGCGAGTTTGATCCAATCACCGCTATGTTATGGTGTCTCTCCGCACCGATATAATATAAGATGGTAAAATTACGACTCTAGCCGGATTATACCAGTGCCGATTGGGCACCTCTTCAGGCGCCATGCGACAAATCCGTCTTTGGCACCTGAAAAAAGTGGCGTCGGTCGTGCCTGGCGCCTGAACGAAATTGTATAGTCCCGATTTGGATCGCGATTAACAGAAAAAAACACGCGGTATTTTTTTCCTTTCTTTTTTTGCAAACAAGAGGATTGCTGGTTGGTTGTTCAAAAGAATTTCATTGGCACCACTGATTTGATTTCACCGATAGGTACTCTAAGAGATAAATTTTGCACAATTTACTTTCTTCTGATTGATTCGGTTTTCTTCTTAGGATTTTTGGAAAGGGAGCCGTCAGTTTATGAAATAATAAAAAAAAAATCATTATCATTAAAAATGTGAAATGAAAATTTGTCTCGGAAGAAATGAAAACTAAGTCTGCAAAAAGCTGACTCCTTTTTTTCCAAAAAACTTGACTCCTTTCTCTGTAAGTTTGGGCCCATCTTTGATAACGCATCTGTGCTCCATGCTGAATTTCATTATGCGTGAATCAAAGACCTCTGTTTTTGTTTCTGTTGTGACTGGTCAGTATGGGTGTGGAATACCAGGAGTTCTTGATTCTTGGTTCTCGTTGGGATTTACAAACTAAAACTCACGTACTTTTTCGGTTATCATACTTAATTATCAAAACGAAAACAAGAATGATTACCTCCTGACAAAAAGCACACCGGGGAGAAACCTCAAATATATGGCAAGGAAATGATGCGGAACATACCTGCAACAGATAAATCACACCAATTAACACTAAATATAGGTAGTTAATATAGCAGTGGCACTGAAAACTTGAATAAAGTGCTATAAAACTTACATGATTTTAAAGTTAAACCATGAAAGACTTCTAACCCGTGGACTCAAGAATATTATGACTATAAACGAAGTTGAGCCTTCAAAGTGTCCTCTTTGCAAATACTTTTCCGTGTCGTCTACACATTAGTCAAAAATTTCAGATTCCAATTATTTTACACAGTGCCGTCGTAATGGGGCACGATACATATCAATAGAAGGAGGAGGAGAAGGAGAAAAGAAGGAGAAGAAGAAGGAGAAAAGGAGAAGAAGAGGGAGAAGAAGAGGGAGAAGAAGAGGGAGAAGAAGAGGAGAAGAAGAAGACGAAGAAAATTTTTTAGAAAAACCAAATTCCAGATTTTTAGGCTACTAAACGGAAATCGCCATTTCCGATACTCATTGGAAACATCTCTTTAGCTTCTCAATTCAGCTGAGTCAATATAATTGGAGGTTAAAACATCCCTGGAATTTAGGGGCACGGACTCCACGAGTGGAATTCCTCAGCGGGTTCCCTCTTGATTCCCGACAATAAGCCCGAAGTCCAGTCGTCCGGCCAGACAACACCCGACAATCAAACACCTTTATTGGAGGAAAAGCATGAGTGCAATCTCATCTTCATAGCACGTACGTCCTTTTGAAACCTGTCTAATCACTCAAGGCGCGAGTCGTGAGAGCTGTGAAAGGGGTGAGTAAAAAGGGACGTTCGGTCCACGGCCTTGGAGCTCCTGATGAGGCTCTGATAACCATGCGGTTTGTCAAAGTTCTGGATTTTCGGTTTGTTGTTTGAGGAGGATCGGGGTTGTTCGGGGGAACGTGGCAAGGTGGATGTGAGGCTCCGAGATAGAGCTGGCCGCCGCACAATGGATCGAGTCAATTAGAGAGGTCGGACATGACATTTTTTACTAAAACTGCAAATTTTGATGTTTATTTCGTCATATTTTAAATTTCAAGGGGTGCCTCTGAAGGAAAATTGTATGAGGAAACCAATGAAATCACTTTTAGAACCTCAAAATTTTGTATAAACGGAGTTATGAGTGTTTAAAGTTTCTAAATTTTGTCCGACCTCTCCTATTGACTCGATCTACTGTGCGCCGCGCCGCAGACCTAGGCGACGAGTAGCCACCCACAACGTGACGCTTAGCGAGCCGTCAGGATTTGATGCAACTGAATCAGTTTGGGCCGAAGGAAATATTAAAAATCGATACTGGAAGTTAGATGTATCAATCAGGATTAATTTTTTACTTGCTCACTTCGCTCGCGGGGATCGGAAAAAAAGTTGATATTTCATCATTTTTATGCGTGTTGAGGTGCCTGGAGTAAAAAAATCCTTACTTGAAAAATGTATGTAAGTCCGTCCGGCGTCCCCCACGTCTGTGTGCAGCCATATCTCCAAATATATTTGTTCAATTGCATTCAAACTTTGGATGGAGGACCATATTTATGGTCTCCTTATGCGCACGTCAAATGATTTTGGGGTTCGCCAAAATTTTGCAAAATTCGAGGCTACTTTTCTGCCTTTTTTTATATTTTCTCAATTAAACCTGTTCTGCGATGACAGACTGTTAAAAAATCGAAGAGTGAAATTCGGTTCTGAAATGTATATAGCGCCAAAAGACCCCGAGTGATATGGATGCGAAATGAAATTAGCACCATAAAAGCACATGACACTCTGCAAAAAGAGTGGATTCCACTCCAAAATAGTATAAGTCACTCTGTAAAGCGATTCCGCTCATTCATATCACTCGAGATTTTCGGGTGCTATTAACTCCGGCATAGAGATTCACCCCAGACCTTTTAACAAGTGTTGGTAAAAATGCAATGAAGCTGAAACATACTGAAAATAGTTTAGAACGAGTTAATTTTTTAAGTTGCAAAAGAGAAAAAGAACGAAATTTAACTAGTAAAGTTTAATTTACCGTTTCATTTATGTTTGCATTTTCTGTCGCATAAAACTTTGAAATGCGATAAAGCTGTCATAGAGAGTAAGATACCGAAATGAATTGTTAAACCATCGGAAGGTAACACGGACGGTGACTCCATTACTTGTTGGTAAAACTTCTGTTGTCTCGAAACTTGTTTTCGGTGCTTACGTTGGTAATTTTTTTTTACCCTCCAGATGATGTCTAATTGGTATTCGAATACGAAAATAGAGAAGTAATTACGTAACTCAGATTCCAAGCAGCCTTCCCCATAAATTGTCTATCCGTCGAAAAAAAGTCATTTAAAAAGCAGATTGGGTAAGGTGTCAACGAAGTAATTACCGGTGTCTGTTAACTGTTAGGCCGCTGGTATAGAAGTCTTTGGAAGGGCAATGAGCTATTTGAACGTGATAATTTTACGAAGGTGCAGGGAAAATTGCCTCTGGAAGCCAAAGATTCAGGTTATTATTCCCATTGAGGAATTGTAAACTATACCTGAACCTGGTCCTGTTTGATAATCAAACTTTCGGACTTGCTATTCCGGACAGTGTAAAATTGACACCAGCGGGAGGAAAAAGTTAATCGTAAATTAAGCCGGGTCCGAACCTCGCACTTTGTAAACACGCCCGTTTCTTTGTGCAGTGCCTTGTGGGGGGTTGCCCTGTTGCCTTTCTCCAGAAGTGCATGGCTCTTGACATTCACACGTCATATTGGAGAATTTATGTGGACTTTTAGTAAAGAGCTGGCAATTCCAATCCTTTCCACGAGACAGCTTGGAGGATCGACAAAAAAAATTACGGCTCAGGGTTGCCGAAATTATTGTATTGGCACTATTGTTTGATGATGGAACGGAGAAGATGTCTTCGTAACTTTACGAATTCCTATGGAAGAACCAATTTTTTCCATTCGAACTTTAATTTCTTTTTTATCACTTTGAAATCAAAGATCAGTTCACTATGATAAGGTGATAGAGGAAAAAACCTAAGAAATTTAAATTTTTCACGACTTAGAGTTGATTACTTTTTTTTCGGAAGCTTGGATCCCTTTTTTTCAGGGCAGGTTTAAGTATTTTGATTTTTAATCCTTATTTTCGTTTCCAGGTCGAAGAAGGGGTTGAAACCACCCCGAAACGTCCCAGGTTTTATGTTTGATATTTTTTAGACTTGGTTACCCGTTTCCTTATGTTTTTTAGTAAAATTATTCGGACTATTTTAGTGAATTTTTTTAATAAAACTTAAATTGTTTTTAATTTACTAATCGGTACTCAGTTGCGTGTTTTTTGTGTTCCCCCAAACCCCCGTCAATTATGCACCTATCTACCCCCACGAAAAGTTGCTAGCTTTGCCCACGCTCATGCAAATTATTTATTCATTAATATTTCATTAAAATTTCATTAAAATTTTGAGCTAAACAGAACTACCCATTGCGCAACCTCAAACCAATCAAAACTCATCGCTCGATCGGACAACGCTGTGCGGGATTGCCCGGGACCGGTTCTGGTCTTTTGGGATTGGTTCCAGATTCCCGGTTCGGGGCCTTTGTCAGGCGCGGGATCAAAAATCTCGTCAGCGGAGGTGCGTCTTCACGGCGGCGGCGCACGGTGGATCGAGTTAATAAGAGCGGCCAGACAAAATGTGAAAACTTTAAAAGCTCATAACTCCATTATTACAACACGTCGAGGTCTTAAAAGTGGTCCTATTGGTTTTCTCGTAAAATTTACTACATAAAGCACCCTATAAACTTTAAAATTTGAACAGGGTGTCTAGTTTTTTTTTTTGTTTTTTTTCCATTTTGGGCAATCCTGATAAAATCCTGATTTTTAACTGCTAAATCCTCATTTCGTAATTTTTTCAAAATCCTGATCAAATTCATGATTCTTTGCAGAGAAAAATTAAGACGTCATTTTTTCACACAAAGCGAATGTAAATTCACAAAATTAGCTCCATAAAAAAAGTCGATTGGACGGCCGACTTTTCTCAAATCCGGATTTTACGATTGATTTTTCCTCAAATCCTGCTGAAATCGGGATAACATCCTGATTGACCTCAAATCCTGATAGAATCGCGAAAATCCTGATGCTAGACACCCTGTTGAAGTAATAAACATCAAAATTTGTAGTTTTAGTAAAAAATTGCATGTGTGACCCCTCTGATTGACTCGGTCCACTGTGCGGCGGTGCGCTCCACAGGTACCCCGACGCGAGCGCGAGTCCTCCCATTTTTCACGAGCCGGCCGAGGTCGATCTTTTTATCGCTCCGTTCCTATTTACATTTACCTTTAACCTCAGCATATTATTTACCATTTACCTTGCGGAGGTGGATGCTGGAATGTAAACGAGAGCGCGGTCTTTTTATTGCGGCCGCCCGGCCGGGTTTTCGAGGAATCGGATGATGGCTCCGCCGTGGGATTGCGCGGTGGTTGAAACGCGCGGGAATGAGGAGGGTTGATCTGGACGGGCTTTGACGGATAGGAATCAGTCACGTCTGAATTCCGAAAGAAAAAGAGGTTGAAGTTTTATTCCACCCTAAGAACTATGCTGCCGTGCTAAAGAAAAAACGCCGTATTTGCAGTTAAATGTTGTCAAATTGCCTCTTAGAAAATATATATTTTTGGAGAACATTATTAATATTTTTCGTGAATTTTTCGGACACTTTAGATCAAATGATGAAACAAATTCTCTGAAAAATCGGAAGAAAAACATTTACGAGATTTCCCGAAAATTCGTGATTTGTCGAAGATTTGGCAACGTCTGAAGGCTCACACGGCGTTTTTCCTTAGCACGGCAGTAAATATATGCAATCTTGAGTAGAATTGACTGTTGGAAAAAAAAAAAAAGAAAAAAAAAAAACTCTGGGATGAAAAGTTAAAATTCTCGGTCGAGGAAAACCTCCTTGGGCACAGTTATGAGTAAAATAAGGGTTGAAAATTCCTAAAAATCCAATGCAATTGGTTCCAGTTAGAATGCCCGTATAAAAAAGTTGAGAAATACTCAAAAAAAATTAGGATGATTTTTGAGGGACTTTTCACGTGAAGTTTACCACTTCAGATTTTACTTTAAAAACTTACTTTTTTTAAAAATTTTACCTTTTAAATGGGTTTAAAAACCGTGCCTTAGGGGATCTTGAACCGTACACACAAAAGTGTAATTCAAATACGTCACAAATTAGGTAGGCCTATTCCTTGAAATCCTGAGTGTTAAATAATGACGGCATGAAGCGGAAACTTTTCCGCGGCTTTCCCAGAATTCCGAAAAAAATGGCGGACTCCAATTTTTCCCTTTCCCCACTGCCACTGAAAATATGCATTTTTTTTGGTTTGGATTGTGAAGTTTACGTACACCTGAGTTTGAGGATATACTCATCTGAATTGGTCTCGATTTAAATAAGGAAAAAACAGTTACATTTTTAATCATGCATTCCGATGTCCTGGAATGCTCCGCAAAAGAAATGACCGACCGTGTCCCGTGAGTATTTCGAGTAAAATGGAAATATTCCGAACGCTCAAAAATCACCGACAAGCCGACTTTTTAGTTTTTACGCAATTATCTGAGTTTATTTTTGGTTGTGCCGGCTGTCGGGGTTTCTCTCACGCTGCGCCGGCGCGCGTGACGCATTGTGAAGTTGGACCCCGGAATTCATGAAATTCTGGGGGAAATCTCTCCTCAGATCTTGCAGTTTAGCCATGCTGCCAAAGAACTGACACAAATTCTGATCACCGATCTACAGATCAAACAGGTCGGAAGCAGTGGGGTGGCGTGCTTTGCAATAAGTCAATTAATCTGCACTTAAACCTATTGAAAATAATCGATAATCAGAGTGTTTGCTACGAACACCGTGTATTATCGATCTTTTACAACTGCTTCAAATGGGAAAATATCGATAGTCGAACATTTAATCCTCGCCACTGGTCGGAGAAAGCAAATTTCAATACCTCATAGGGAAAAACTCAGGAGCTTCAAAACATTAAATTAACAAACATTTGTATTTTTAGTGAAATTCTATCTTATTCCGTCGGAGGTACTAAAAATTAGTTTTACTCACCATACAATCTTTTAATTTTTAACTTTCTTCTTGTATGATTCTGAGTAACTCCAGCCGAGAATTCTCCTTAAGTTTAACGACGAAGTATGGTAAGAAAAATAATTTTTACCTCCTCCTCTAATAATTAAGACTCTTGAAAAAAAGAGAGAAAAATGTGCTAATAGGTGGCAAAAGGCAGATCCAAGTGGGCGAACGAAGGGCGCTTACAGTCTTACACCTCCCCGTTTGCCGGAGAAAAAGGAGGAAGAAGAAGAAAGAAAAGCAAAGAAAGAAGGATGTTATATTTGATAATTATGATGAAACTTACTTCAACTGCATATTAGATATTTTTAAATTTCGACAATTTTCTGGGGGAAGCCCCCGGAACCCACATCCCCTGTTAACCGCCTAGGTGGTTAACATCTCCCTCTCTATAGGTTCAAGCTAAACATTTCCTGACTGTTCCCACCAGTAATTTTTTTAAAGCAACCTTAAAATTAGTAAATGACACGAACTTTGAGTTGGCCCCCTCCCATCTAGTTGCGTTACCTTGAACCGGGCATACCTGTCTCTCCCGGAAAATTAGTAGTTTCTCGAGATTCCATTTTCCCGACCGAGTGACTGGGCTACTAACGAACGAGCTTTAACGGAACTCGCGAGCGGGCAACTCCGCGAGGCCTAATGGCATGAGAGCTTACGGGCGATAACAAACAAAGACGCGCGAACAATTGACGGCGCGGGGGGAGTGCGAGGGGGAGGGGGCTCAAGTCGTGTAGCCGATGCGCGGTAGCCGTTCTCAGCACCCACACCCGTAGTCGGACGAACTTCCGAATACGTAAACCGCAAAACCGCGAATAGGTGCGGGGCTCCCGAGGGGAGTTACGCGTTTTATGATCGGGCGGACGGTGAGGATCCGGTCGAGTAAACGCGGTTTAATCCGCGCCGCGATGGGTTACTATGCCGTGTTAAGGAAAAACGTCGTATCAACAGTCTAGCGTTGCCAAACTTCCCCGGATAAAACGTGTATTTTTCACGAAATCTATGTATACTTTTCCTCAATAAATATATCCTGGAGGTTAGGTTGGGGCTAGATTTCTCTCTAAACTCATTTTCGTTCCCTTTTTCATGTATAGCTCCTCAGAGGGGCAACATAAAACTGCCGCATTAACAAAAAGATCATCTGAAAAGCCCCCGGACTCCCGAATGCTTAATTAAAAATTCCGGGAAAAATTAACAATTATCAATACATCAAATTGCGTACAAAATTGTCTGAAAATGTTGGAAAATAATATTCGCAATTTTTCCAGTAAATTCGGTTTTCATCTAAGGAGACTTGGCAACGTCTGAAGGCTCATACGGCGTTCTTCCTTAGCAAGGCAGAGCACTGCCGTGTGAGGAAAAACGTCCCATGAACATTCGATAGTCGTCAAATTTCCTCCGATGGAGTGTTTATTTTTAAGGAGAGTTACGAATTCTTTCTATTGAAATTTTCAGGGAGATTATATCTGATTGCGAGTATAATTCTCTGAAAAATTGGAGAAAAATAAAATCGCATGATGCCCTTAAGATTCGTATTTTAACGGAGGAAAATTGGCAACGCCTGAGCGCTCACACGGCGTTCTTCCTTAGCGCGGCAATACTCCGCGCTTGAGTACTTACACTTGTACTTGCGGCACTTCCTCCATGTTTTACACGGCAAATGAGGAGGGGGCTGGGGGGTCGGGGCGGGAGGTTAAGACTCGAGGGAGTCCGGATGTCATTGGGAGGATGGGTAACGGACGCTTTTTGTGTCGTTTGGCTCCCCCCTGTTTGGGATGTCTGAAAACCGGGGCAGCGAGAGGGCATTTTCCCGCCTTCAACGCTGTGGATTGAGGGTGGTGTTGATGGTTGTTCCTTGAACAGCTCCTGATTTCTTCTGAGGGCTCTATTTACCCCGAAAAAAAAGTGCACTCGAAAAAAAAACAAATTGGATCTAGAGTCCAGGCTCTTAAAAACATCGACAAGAAAAAACACTCTTGATTCAATTGGATTTTTGCCTAAATCAAGAGCCAAGCCTCTTAATTAGAGCGGATTTCCTTTTAATTTAAGCTTAAATCTGATTGAATCAAGAATATTTTTTTCTTGTCAATGTTTTTAAGAGTCTGGACTCTAGATCCAATTTTTTTTTTTTTTTTCTTTCTTTTTTTTTTTCCAGTGTCCCTTGAACAGCTTCTTATTTCTTCAGAGGGCTCCATTTACCCGGAAAAAAAAAAGTTGATTTAACATTCTGGAAGTGAAAAAAGTGTGCGAGAACTTTTGAAATGCTGAATTGCCCGCTACAGCAATTACCTCAGCAATGCTAAGATGTAAAAGTAACTGATGATGCCTAGGTAATTCAGCATTTTTTTAAGTTCTCGCAAATTTTTTGAATCCCGCGGAATGTTTAATCAACTTCACTTTTTTTCAGTGTGCACGGAGAAAAAAACCTCGTGCGTGGGACCCGAAGTTTAGGTCGTATGGATTTCTAAAGTTTTGGGATTGAGCATCTGAACACTTTAGGTCTAGCTGTCGCGGTTCGGATCACACATCTGAAACTCCAGTTCTTACATCTCAAGTACTTCAGATGTGAGAACCGAAGTTTTTACAAGTTCAACATAAAGAGACTGAGGTTTTACCGAATCAATGAATGGAGACTTCCGCTTCGATTCAGCCAGCTAAATTCACTAATGTTAGTTTAAATTTGCGTATCGTAAAAAATTCTGTTTTTCAGCGGATCCGATCAAGTTTTAATTACCTCATTTTCGCGTTTTATTTTTATTTTGCCTATAAAATTAGCTCGGTTCGTACGACGGTCGTCCAGAGACATTTGCAGAAACAAGGTTAATTGGCTCATCAAATGGTCTCAAGAGTAGACGCTACACAAGCAACGCGGCCTAAGTGTTGTGTATACATCGCTTGCACCTGGGGGAAAATTCAGAAAAATCCTTCAGATTTGATAACGCCGAACGCAAACAATGCGCTAGTTTCCAAGGGCAAGACTAGATCCGCGCGAACCAGCGATTCAACCTAATTAACCGTGTGAATGAATAGAAATTATCCATTCAGTTGAAGATAGACAAGGCCTATCAAGTTCATTAACTTTTTGCACCGCGCTAACATTAGAGCTGATGGTCCCGTAATATACGTTTAACTGAGCGTTCGCACGGTCGTTGTAGTACTTAATCGAGTTCTAAGTGCCTTTATGGTGCGAGTATATTCAGATGGGACATAACGCTGATTGGTTCTGACATTAAAGAAGGAGAAAAAATCTAGATTGAGCTTTTGATTTTGGTATAAGAAGAGGTTTTCGAATCCTTTATCGCTCCTTACGAGCCCAATTAGACTGAATTTTGCAATAAGGAAGTACTATGTCTGGCTCATCCCTAAAAGAACCTGCCAACGTCGGGAAAATAAGTTCAAATAAAAGTAAGTATAGATAAGTTCGGGGCATTAAGTACTTACTATAATTGGAAGAAGAAGGAGAAGGAAAAAAAGAAAGAAAAAATTATCGTGTGGTGGGGCCCTGGAGCGATTGAAGCGCTAGGTGCAAAAAGTGCATGTATCAGTTGCAGTGTCTCAAAATCTCCGCTATAGTTTCATCCAATACAATTAAGGCAAAACTCTGCAATTTTTCGTAACTTTTTACTGAATATTATTTATGATTTTACAGCGCTGAAAACGTAAAATTTCAGGAAATTCACCCTGTAGTTTCATCTCTCATATAAAAATTAGCGAAATTAGCAGTTCATACGGCGTTCTTCCTCGGCACGGCAGAATTGTTGACAGATCAACACAAATTTTAGTCAAACGGATGGAGTTCGTCGATCCAACACTGCATCAATCGATACGACCATTTTTGTACATTTTCCGTCAGTGAATTCATCAGCGACTTGAGATCTCTGACTCAGTGCATGGAGTGCAATGACTCAAACTCAATATGCATTTCGCAAGCGACGAATGCGATTGCAGCCGTATCTAGACGCACCGCACCAGTAACGTCCGGAGCAGTTTAGAAGTCCATAGGCACGGATGGAGTTCTTGCATCATTTCGGAATTTACCCACGACCTCGTAGCTCCAGCTCCAAGTCCCGAAGAATTCCCGGCCCTGGGAACCGGAGATCAGAGACAGCAGCCCCAATCAGAACGGAGCTGAACGCCGCCGTGCTGGGGAAAAACGTCGTATCGACATTCTGATGTTGCCAAATTTCTTCTCAGGAAATATTTATTTCCGAAGCAAGCTATGAGTATTTTTCTTTGAAATTTTCGGACGATTTAGATAAAATCACTGGCGAAATTCCCTGGAAAATCGGAAGGATACTATTTACAAATTTTACCGGGAATCTGTGATTTGTCGAAAGAAATTTGGCAACCTCTGAGGGCTCATAAGGTGTTTTTCTTCAGGATGGCAGAATACCAGGATGAGCCGACGAAATGGTGACGCAGGATCCAGAATTGCGCGATTCCTCGTCGGATTAAAAATCTTGGCGCGCGCATGCGGCTTCACACTCGCCTCGCGCGAGGATTGGCCGAGTTCCTGTCGCCGATGCCAAATTTAAGGCACAGATATGAAATAAGAAAGATGGTGCTCAGATTGATGCAATTCGGTTCTAGATAGGCAAATACGAGTGATAAAACTTAAAAATGAGTATAGCAGCTCGAACTGTGTATTGCTTTAGCCTACCCAAGAGATTGAAGGCGAATAAGGAATGGACAAAAGTGTGTGTAACGCATATCGTCGCTCTCCATATCTCTGTTTCGACATGAGCCCCAAAAAGCATGGAGTTACATGGACAACAAGGTTCACGTGGAAATCAACATACGCCCTTACATCAGAGGAGCGACGATAATGTCCCATCCCATGCCCTTTAACGTCTTCCACCGAATCAACTTTTATTTCTAATATGTAAGCCAGAAACTCCCGCTTCTTACGCGACGTCGCGTAGGTACAAAGTTCTAATTTTGCCATTCTGAGGGAAAACGCCATATGACCATTATAGCACACAAATTTTGCTAAACTTCGTCCAATAAAGTATTCATTTTAGGCTATGGAAGCGCTACTTTGGGATATTCGGGCACGCGCTAAATTACTTAAATTTTGAGTCAAAGTTAAATCATAAATCAAAGAAAACACTATCGCATGTAAGTTCCCTGAAAAAGAAGGACAGAAAAAAAAGAAAGAATGAAAGAAAATCTTACAATTTTAGAATTTTTTTTGCCAAGTGCAAGGTTTCAGAAGGAAAATATGTTCATATTACTTTGCTTATTGTCAAAGCGCCAAAATTCAACAAGCCTCTCTTGATGTTTGAAAATCATGCGCTCTGAATCGTCAAGCACGGCAAGCAGAACGCATTCAATACAATGAAGAGTTCTGAGCCAGGTCAAGTCATGATTTCACGAGCCCCACAGACGATTAATTTGACGATAATGGACCACGGATCACTTTTTTATTGGTTTCTCATTTTATTGTTGGGACTTTTGCCGTTTGTAGCCCGATGAAAACTCAATTCTTTCTCACGGAGATGGACATGTTGCATCATCCTTTCGCAACGAGCACTGTCCATCGCTTGAAGGAAGCCAATGAAAGTTTTACGATGGGTATCGTTGATGAGGTTAGGCTTGCTGTCAAAGTTTTAAGAACAAAAAATTGGAAATTCAAGAGAGAAACGTTGTCTTCGTATACGTATCTCCGAACGTGTATGAGATTTAAGTTCCGTGAAGTAAAGGTTAAATCCCCGAAGAGCTGGGAGGGCAGGTTGGTAATAAAATTATTAAAGATCGTGCCAATAAAATTAATAAAGCTGTTTTTAATGCTCTGCTTGTTACTCGGTGATAATATTCCTTTTTAGTGTTTATAGAAGAGGAGAAAAGGGATAGAAGAAGGAACTTGAGCCTCCTTCATTTGCGTTTGAGGCAAAATGAAATATTATTTTTGAAATTCGATACGTAATACTTTCTTCCGGACAAGAGATTCTTCATAGCTATCTACTTCGGTCTATTTTCGGCGAGGGTAAGACCGTAAAAAAGTAAAATTGTAAATAAGTAATTGTTAAGGGAAAAATACGCAAAGCCATGGAAATTTAATGGTGTGTTTCGAGTGCGAATCCGCATTTTCAAATCAAGATAGATATTTGCTGGTTAATTAAAGTTTTTGCAGCAAAATTTTCAATTTCAGTATTCATGGTTAGCCAAAGTATGCTGCAAGCTTTAATATGAGTACATTGGGAGATGTGAAACTAAATGTCACATAAAATTTTATTAAATGCCTGAAAATTGGCTTGATATTTCAGTAATAGCAAACACTAACGGTTATTTGAATATTTATAGCAAAAAGGAAATGTTACAGATGGTCGAACTGAAATTCACGTTTAATTTCCAATCTGAGAGCTTTTATTTTTCTCCACAAAACTAAAGAAAATAACGATGTGACCTTGAAAGAAAGTATCTAATCCGTTCCAAAATTTTAATCGAGCATTTAGAGCAGAGAAAAATAATAAAATGTTTACAAAATTCAAACCAAATCAAATTATCACCCTAATTTCCTCTGGTAAGCAACTATAATGAATGAAATACTCATTACAATCATTTTTTAATTATAGTGAAGGTAAATCTGTCCTCATACAATTCAGCAACGAAATAAATGAGTCACTCTTAGATTGCATTTTAATTTGTTATTTAAAGCGTGTCATCGTGAGGAAAAATAATCTTATTAAAACAGGACATTCTAAATTAGACTGCATTCTCCAATACGGAGCTACAATTTTTTGCTCGTCCAAAAAATCGCCTATATCTACAATTCTGCAAAGAGAAACAACCCATGAATATGATGTTTTTCGTGTAAGTCAGAAATAGTAGCTCCTTGTTGCAGAATTTGGTACAATTACAATCAATTTGCACTGATTGCAAAAGAGCATAGCTGCTCGCTGCGGAGTAGAAACGACCATGATCATCATCCAAAAAGTCGAATACTTGTCCTTGAGCTTTGTACAAACGAGTTTTTGCGTGAAGTTCCATACACAAATGAACACATCAGTCACTGATGACGTAGCAGTGTGGGCAACAAAGATCTCTGAGGAGTATTTAGTGACGCAATTGCTCGGCAAAGGACAGGGAACCTCTCATCTTTTAATCACCGGTTAAATTGTTGGTCAACCGACAATCAGACTGATGGATCGTTTTGTTTTGAGACGTGCAAATCACAAAGGAGGCTCCGCGCCGGTGAGTTATCTTTCGAGTGGCCCTCGAAGCTTTCTCGAGAGGTATTCTGCTGTGCTAAGGAAAAACGCCATATTAACGTTCAGGCAATGTCACATTTCCTTCAATAAAAAAATGAATTTACTGGGAAAATTCTCAATATTCTGTTTCCAATTTTTCCGGCAATTTTGTTCACAATTTAATCTGAAACAGCTGAAAATTTCAAGGAAAAATGTGCATGACTTTCCGCAAAAATGGACATTTTGTCGACGGAAATTTGGCAACTATTGAATGTTCATACGGCGTTTTTTCTTAAAGTTGCAGTATTATTGTGAGGTTAATGTCTTTTAATCCGAGACGATGAATTGGATTGAAATTAACGGAAGGGAGCCGATGATAATTTACCTAGTTTTGACGAGCTTTCCAATTTTGAAGAGTCGTATGATGTTGTTGATGATTTTTTTTTAAGCATCCAAGGTATGGATTGAAATATGAAGTTAAAATGGAAGGACCGTCTCAGCAAGAAAAGTTTATATTTTAATTTTGGGATTGAGGGTGTCAAGTCATGTTAAATCAGACCAAAAATTGGCACTTTTTGACCCAATCCCTTCAGAATTGAATGACCCAAGGCACACTCCTTCTGTTTACTAAGCTGAGTTGAAACACGAAAATTTTAATTTTTTCATTTCGATGTCTCGTTCAACTTTTGTTAAGCTTTAAAGCTCGGGTAAATCGACAGACCTTCAAGAGTCTGTAACTCAATCGTTTTTCTTACCAAAACCAGACCTTTATCTGTATTAACGTGAAATCTTCTACTTTCAATGTTTCTATGCAACAAATAGTGAGTGAATATAGGGCCAAAAGAAAGGTTCCTAAGGAAAATAAATGGATTTGGATGTTTCAAGCAAATTCAGAGGGTTTTAAGTAAAATGTCATACCTACCAAACATTTTACATCGCGCAAGGGAACCGTAATGTTTTAGGAGTAATTCCTCTGATAATTAAAGGAGATAAGTGAGATTCAAAAAATTCTTACCGAATAATGCGGAGCAAAACTTGATTTTATTCACAGTTTTAAAAGAAGGAGAAAAAACCCGCAGCAACATTTTACATAATTATTTACTTTTCCTGCGAGGGCTTCAAGGGTTTCATTCAAAATAATTAATCTGTCATGTCGATCGTAAACATGCCAACGGGTTCCTTTTACATTTTTGCGTGGACGTTTGTCAAGGGAGTGACAGTTCAGCATAATTAAATGTTTTGCAAATGCCGGAGGTTCGTGGAAACCAAACTAACTTTATCAACCAAAGGCGTTATTGTAATAAAAAAATGAACTTCATCTGGCGCGAAAATATATTTCACGCTTCTTCTGGCGTGCTAGGGAAGAACGTCGTATGGACATTCGAGAGTTGCCAAATTTCCCTCAATAAAATGTTTATTTTTTAAGGAAAGTTATGAATATTTTTCCTTGAAATTTTCAGGATCTGGAGGTGAAATTGCAAACAACATTACCTGAAAAATTGGAAGAAAAATATTAATATGTTTACCAGGAAATTCGTGTTTTGAAAATGGAAATCTGGCAACGCGTGAAGGCTCATGCGGCGTTTTTCCTTAGCACGGCTATGTTTAAGTGACGACAGACGGCGCGAAATGAAAAAAAAAAGCTATTGAATCTTTGAATCCTCCCGACAGTGACCGAGAACAATCCATCTTAAATTGGTATGCTGTAGAGTTATTTTCGCTTGACCATAACGGGTCTTCAAATGAGTCTCGTCCACTTCTAAAATGGGAAAAGTCTAAAAATAAAGTCAAATAAAATGCCTTATATGCAACCGCATAAACGTGCCACTTTTCAGACGTCCTTAAACTTCGACTTGCGGTCGTCATAGTTGGTTGGAGAAAATGCCTTTACCGCGTCTAAAGGCTGCAATGTGCATCCGTTGTAGGCAAATAATCAACTCGGCAGATGGTCAACTTTCGAAAGCTTCCGAAGTTTTCGATAGTTTGGAGGTAAAAATGTATCAAACTGCAAGCTGTCATTGTATTCTATTTTTAACCATATAAAATGTGCAAACTCTTTATTTCAAAAACTGCTGCATCTTTTAAAGTAAATGTTTATTTCATGCAGGCTATAAATCATTGATACCGTGATGCAAAGTCTTGAAAATAATGCCTATCTACATGGAGCAAATAATTATTTTGTCCAAAATTAGTAAAATAAGCAAAATTTTGATCCAAGTAAAATTACTTGATAATTTGCCGAAGCATTGGACAAAATGACAGATTTCAGCATGTGCATTCGAAATATTCATTTTTCTGTACTAGAGCTGGACGAATTAACCCACACATACGTAAAAACCCAAGCTTCCCTCGAGTTTTTCCTTAAGTTACTAATTCTTCATGACCGGTTTCAAAAGCGCCTTCGCGTACCAACATTTAAAGTCACAAATATTTCCTTCGGAAAATACACTAAAAGTGCGAGTAGTACCTCATCTATTATACAACGAGTGAAAGACTTCACCACAATATTGGATTAATTACAAATTTATAACTTCAAAAGATCGGTGTGGAAATAGGCAACTTCTTAGAAGTGCCGAATCAAAAATTGAAAGAACTTTAGCGATCCATGAGCTTCCCAAAATGAGTTTGGTACATGCTCCTTCAATTCAAACGATAGGCCAAAAAACACAGTCATGCACGAATAGCACGAATCTCATACTCCTTTATCCTCATTCTTTCTCGTATTTGCTAGCCCTGGTTGTGGTGGTCAGGAGGTTGGCTGAAAGAATGAACCGACTGAATGCAGAAACACTAGCCGGTATAATAATCAAAAAGCTTTTGGCGCGAAATTTTCTGTACATAGAAAATAATAGAATTTTTTAAAGTTAACGTGTATTTTCTTGTAAGATTTCTTCTCGTGGTTTCATAATGTGAATAACACAAAACAGAGTTTTTTAACCGCAAAAAGAGACTTGTCTTAGATGGCAATTTTATAATTTTCCAATGCTTCCTCGCGTTTCAACCATTAAAACAAAAAAACAACTATGCATCGTATATAATTTAATTAATTGAGGAACAGAGCTAACAATAAATCCAATTTTAGGCAAATTTCAAAACTTCTTGGATTTTGTCACATTTTCCACGATACTTAACATTTTTGTCGACGTTAATTGGACACATACTTCCCAATCATCTTCAAACCAGCAAATTTTGTCAGAAGTAGAATTTGACTGGCTCATCTGTGAATTCCGTGCCGAGCTATTTTCCAAATTTACGGAATTCCTCATTTTTCCCTTATGTTTTTCCCAACATTCTCCGCATGTTAGCAAGGGGAGAGAAAAAAATATGAAATTCAACATCAAAAACGTTCGAGCGAAAACTTCGAATTTTCGCTTGTCAGTAATGTAAGACGATTATCCCTGAGTTTTCAAAATTTTCTATCCGTTCCTGATATATCCTGCCTAAGTAAACTCCCTGCGATTCCTCGGTTGCTGAACAGTTCACTGTTGAAAATACGATCGAGTCACGTGTTCTCGTCCACAGCGCAGCATCAAAGATTTCTTGGCACAATTTACTTTTTTAAGAAATGGCAGATCCCTGTCATGGCTTAAATTTTCAGTGCGACCCATCTTCCTCCTATTAAGTAGAAATAGGTAATCTCTTAAAATTTCGTGTGAAAATTTCTGGAGATCCTATTTCACAGAGGAGCTGTTCATTGATGATGTAACTTTTATCAATCTCCTAAATTTCACTAATTTTTGGCACATGCACTCAGTACACCGGACGTAATCTATCGACGGCCCTGTGACAGAATACAAGAGGGATTTTGGGAATACCGCAAGCGAAATTATTCCTACAGTTTTGTGTTTTTCAGTCGTATTTCCTTGCAATTCCCTCCGTTTAAAGTTTAAAGCGATACTCAGAAATATGGAATTACCTTTAAAATTAAATCAGCTACTTTTACAGATTTTATCTTGAAACCACATAAGTGAAAACTGAGTCATATCATAAATACATCGAAGCGGTATCGACGCACAAAGCTTTTCCCTGTGGGATTCACTTTAAAAAACAGCCATTAAAAATCGTCGTCTCCCGGACGAAAGAACGTAATTTCACTCGAGGGTTGCAAAATGTACTCTAAGAATTCAATTATTTTCCTAGGATATACTTACATTATACTAGTGCAATTTGTGTCTCAATTATTTCTGATTTTTGCAAGACGAAAATTCGTGAGATATTCAGTTGGAAGTGTCCAAGGTTCTCCTGGTAAATATGCAATTTATGAGGGAAAATTTGGCAACATTGAAATGTAGTTACGTTCTTTCATGGGGGAACGACGAAATGTAAACAATTTGTCATTTTACCTGGAGCAAATGATTGTATCCAAGTTTAATTCCAAAAAGAGGTAATATCCACACTTGGTCGTTAATCCATGGACGAGCACAGAAAACGCACACGAGGAGAAACACACGCGAGGATGCACTTTCGTAAACAAAGTAGAGGGAGTTCGACACCTGAGAAACACAGAACGGTAGGAACGCGGATCGTGGACCGGCTCGGCCCGAGGAATCGGATCAACTGAGGTCCGAAGACTAAACAAAAACACGATCAGCCGTCGACCGCGGCGCGGGTTGCGGGCGGGCGCGGGAGCCCCGGAATACCTGGCCCGGTTGTCGCCGTGTGCTTCCAGACTTCCCGAGTCTCCAAGTTGCTGAACTTTTTCCTCATTTTTCGATGTTTTTCTCAATTTGTTGTTCAAATCATTTTGCTCTGATAATTCCCGCTTTTTGACAACGGGAAAGTTCATCATCTTTCTCTTCCTCTTCTTCTGCTTCTTCTTCTTCTTCCTCTTCATCTTCCTCTTCTCCTTCCTCTTCTCCTTCCTCTTCTTCTTCCTCTTATTCTTCTCCTTCCTCTTCTTCCTCTTCTTCCTCTTCCTCCTTTTCCTCCTTTTCCTTTTCCTCCTCCTCCTCCTCCTCTTCCTCCTCTTCCTCCTCCTTCTCTTCTTCCTATTCTTCTCCTCCTCCTTCTTCTTTTACTTCTTATCCCTACTTATTTTGTTTCGTCTTCTTCTTTTTCTTCCTATTTTTCTTCTTCTTCCCGTGCTTCTACCCCATCTATTCTACTTTTTCTAAGTCCTCCTCTGCTTCTTCCTCCTTTTCTTCTTCTTCATCATCATCATCTTCTTCCTCTTCCTCTTCTTCTTCTTCTTCTTCTTCTTCTTCATCATCATCATCATCATCATCATCATCATCATCATCATCATCATCATCATCATCATCATCATCATCATCATCATCATCATCATCATCATCATCATCATCATCATCATCATCATCATCATCATCATCATCATCATCATCATCATCTTCTTCTTCTTCTTATTCTTCTTCTTCTTCTTCTTCTTCCTCTTCTTCTTCTTCTTCTTCTTCCTCTTCTTCTTCCACTTTTTCCTCCTCTTCCTCTTCCTCTAGTCTTCCTATTCTTTTCCTCCATCTCCTACTTTTACCTCATATTCCTACTTCTTTTGCTTTGTCTTCATATTTTACCTCTAATTTTTCTCCTTCTTTTAATACAACTAAAACGCAAAAGCGTTCGGCCTTCAACTCATGAGGTAGGCAAGAGCGGGTCCACAGGAAGCGCAATAGTGGTATTAAAATATTCGTAGATTGAAGATAAACTGAGCGTACCGTGCGCTCCGGGGTTGAGGTGAATTTATAGCAAAGCTAAGCCAATGAGATATCGAACAAATGCTAAAATCCTGTTTTTATGTATGCAGCTTTTTTGTGTGCAGGAAAGGGACCAATATAGTAGCACATTTCAGCTGATCACTCCCAAACCATATCTTCTTTGGGACCTGGGTTAAAACACTTGGAACTAACCCATTTGATTTGACTAATCAAACGTAATATTCACGTTTGCATATTTTCAGATTTATTTTGGGTTTAAAGAACATATTATTTGGGGAGAAAAGGCTGAAATAAGCCTCTAGACGTAATGGATGTGACTTCTGTTAGCGTTGTTTCCTCGATAAGGTTTCCGATGAAGATTCATTTTAAGAAACGCGCACTTCAAATTATTAGTCAAAATCCGATTTTTCTAGCCAACCTGAGAAGAATGCTTCACTGAGCACCTTGCTTCGTGAACGGACCCATTCAACATCAAATTTTTATTTTTTTTTGAAAATTAGCCAAAACTAGGTGAGAGATAGTTGCCGTCCTAAATACTCAGGAAGCCCATTAACCCATTGAAAAAATCTTGACAACCATGAAGTCTCTGGAAGAACCTGATCTATTATTATTTTAAATTTGATTTCGGCAACAAGGGCTTGAGACCACGTGAGTCAATTCAATACCGCTACCTGTCTCCAGATTCCAGAACCCGGTGAGTATAAGTGAGTATTGTATGGAGTGTACAGGTTCCCGCTTGCCGGTGCACCATTGTTATCCACTGATTGGCAGTGGTCAGTGTTCACTCCTCGCCGCAACCGCGAGGCGCTCTCCCAATCCGTCCCGGGAGCAGGGATACTCTTGGATAATACAGGGCATTCCCCTAATTTTCCCGTATTCCGGTGTTGCCGCTTCAACTCCGACTCACAGGAGACAGGACGCAGGTCAGTTCTCATCAGTGGTATAAATAGAGACACTCTTCTGGGCTCTTCGCTCTTGACTCTTGGTGATCGGTGGAAACTTCCACTCTCGAGTCTCCACCACTTAGGACTGTACTGCCGCGCTAAAGAAAAACGTCGTATAGACCTTTAGACGTTGCCATATTTCCTTCAATATAAGTCAAATTTACCGGGAAATTTCACTGGAAAAAAGAGCACATTGGATCTAGAGTCCAGACTCGTAAAAACATCGACAAGAAAAAATACTCTTGATTCAATCGGATTTTTTCTTAAATCAAGAACCAAGCCTCTTAATTTGAGCGGATTTCTTTTTGATTTAAGCATAAATCTGATTGAATCAAGAGTATTTTTTCTTGTCAATGTTTTCAAGAGTCTGGACTCTAGATGCAATGTGTTTTTTCCAGTGTTGTGAACATTTTTTCCAAATTTTTTAGACAATTTTGTACGCGATTTAATCTAAAACATCTGAAAATTTCTGAGAAAACTATGCAAAAACTCCCTCACAAGTACATATTTTATTCGAGGAGATTTGGTAAATCTCGAATGTTCATGCGGCGTTCTTCCTTAGCACTACAGCATATAGACGTTGCTATATTTCCTTCAATAAAACACGAAATTACCTTGGAAATCGTGAATATTTTTCCTCAAATTTTTTGAAAAATTTTGTTCGGAATTTAACTTAAAATATGCCCAACTTTCTTCCAAAATGAAAATTTTATCGGAGGACATTTTGACAACTCTCGAATGTTCTTACGGCGTATTTCCTTAGCACGGTAACGTAAGCATTGTCGTCCCTGAATAAGCTGCTTTTCTGAGGAGGACCCATTTGCTTTACTTTGTGATCGGAGCCTGTTTAAGGACGCCTTATTCAACGCAGCATCATCATAAATAAGTGAATTTTAAGACAACAGTTACGAAATTTCAACTTAAGAATTAGATCCTTTCAAGAGATCTCAGTGAAACGTCAATGTAAAAAATACGAAAAAATTCTGAAATTATGACAAACCTTAATTTAGGACTTAATTTTGCCGAGCAACGCGAGTTCAAAATATGTGAATTCTGTATGATATTTTTCTCTGTATAATGCATTTTTTGTTGTAGCGAATTATTAGAATTTCTTCTCTTTTAGGGATCTATTTCCGAGTTTCAACTGTTGAATTTTATTCAAGTTTCGTCAAAATGGGTTTTTTCCCCATGGCACTACGTTAAATGCGCGTCCTCAAACCTGCATAAATCATGATGTAAACTTCATGGGACTTCCCGATGAAATGAGCTGTCCAAGGAACGACTGCAATGTGAAATCTGTCAACACTGCTCTGTGAACTTCGGACCAAGATCTCCGTTTTAGCTAGTGCATGCGGGAATACCGCAACTACTGTGCATGTGCAAAATACATTAGGGAGGTCTTAGAGACGGAATTCATCTCACTCGCATATTACCATTGAAATTCACAACGAAATCGCATATTTAAGTTGTAAAAATTTAATTAACTCCTTTTTTCACTTTTGGACCGGAATTGTATAATTTTTAAGTGGCGCTGTCAGTAGAAAGAAGTATATATTTACAATATCACTCACCTCCGATAAAGAAAAAGAAGAAGAAATTAATGCGCATATTATTACGTTGCACTACAGCACTGTTTTGAAGTTAACGTTTATATTGAATTGACCATAAAACTTGAAGGGTCTCAAGGAATGAGGGATTTCAGTGGCGATTTCAGATTTTTCAAAAAGTCGCGTTGAAAATCGAAAAATTACATGAGGGCAATTAAAATTCAAACTTGAACATGAGGGCACATATCGACGGTGAAACTACCAAACCACGTATCTCGTTTGCGGTGTTTAAAAATCTACGTTCACATTTTATTTTTTTGAAGGAGACGAAATCAATATCATTCCTTGAAATTTTCACAGAATTTTCTCCGCACGAAAAGGAAAAATCACAGAAATTTTCAAGACTGGACGTTAAGTAGTTTTTCATTTAAAAAATAAAGTATGACAGGAAGTCTGCGACGCGACGTCGCAAACCGAGATACGTGGTTTGGTAGTTTCACCATCGATATGCAGTGGCGTGGCGTGAATGATCGATTATCGATATCTCGCCATTTGAAGCTATGGTAAAGAGTCGATTACCAGGGTGTTCGCAGCGAACACCCTGGTAATCGACTCTTTACCATAGGTTTAAATGGCATAACAATCGATAGATGGCAAAGCACGCCACGCCACTGGACACATGTTAGCCCTGATGCTCGATTCTTTTTCTGTGTAAATGTACTCTCTGAGAGGATTTTCAAGCAATATGATCAATATTCACATTGGGTCCAAGTTCTCACTAGCTCACTTCATTTGTAGTACTATTTAGAAATCGTTACCTCTGCCTCAGAGATGCATAATAAAAACGAGTCGAAAAAATATTAAAAATCATAGAAATAGGTTTATTTACAAGAAAAGGAATGTACAAATAGGAAGTATAGGAAGTAAAACATATTGAAAATTGAAGCTTAGGTAATTTTCAACCCCAGAACGCTGCCCATCCTAATCCAGGGAGAGCTGTGAACATAAACAAATTAAACAAAAAATCAAAACCTTGTGTAATGGACGACTAACATTTAATACATGAAAGGAAGACCCCACTGGAGGTCATGAATGTTGATAAAAATAAAAGTCTCATCACTACGTTCATCATATTTGTCGCAGAATTTTATCAAAAAGCTACCCTTGTAATGAACGGAGAGCTTTATCATCGGAGCTGAGAAGCTGAAACGCGTAAACCAACGACTTATGGAAGATTTTTCAGAGCCTGTTCATAAAAAATGGGCATATTTTGGTAACATAATTGAAGTAAAGTGTGAGCTTTGTAGTATCATAAAAGTAGACATTGGGTTTTTCTACTACAAGCGTCAATTAGAGTGTCACTCTACCAACGTTTCAATCGCAGCCACATTCGCGCATGCGAATTCTCCTCTTCAGCATGCTAGCAAGCGAGCAGCAGGCTTGGAAGTGAGCACTTTGGAGCGCCTGCAATTTTCAGAGGATACGACTTCTTCATCTTCCAAGTGATTTTGCCTACTGACATTCATTGAAGGCGCAGCGTGGTCTCCTAGTCTTCAGCTCAATTGTAGTTCATCATTGAAGAGCCCATCACTTCATCTCATTAAGTAACTTTCAAAAGTGCTTTGGACGAGATTCAAGAAAAGAACACTCATAACTTCTAAATGTATTTTTAGCCATCAAGCATATGATGAATATTGAGTATCAAGGAAAACACTTCATATAATCCCAATGGATTTTACACCCAAAGAAGACGCAAGAAACGTTTTTACCTTTGAGCATATAGGTCGAAACTCTTGAAAGTTAAATGCATACTTAAGAAACCGTAAACACCTAAAAGCCGATTGAATATTGAAATGTGTGGGCAACTCATGCCAAAATAAATACCGATAGAAAACTTGCGACTCGCCTAGTCTTTAAATTCTTCGTAAAAATGTACCCCGATTCAATCAGACCGTATTTTCCAATTAGGAGCCAAAATATTTGGTTTATTTTAGGAACAACCAATGTATCATTGGTTTCTTTTTGTGGTTAGGTGCTCCTTATGATCTAGAAATAGTGGTTCCTTTCGGTAAAATGTACCAAATTTACCAGAACTGCACTGCTGTGCTTTAAGGAAGAACGCAGTATGAACATTCAAGAGTTGCTGAATTTGCTTTGATAAAATGTTTATTTTTGAGGAAAGTTATGAATATTTTTCCTTGAAATTTTCAGGAACTTTGGAACAAAATACGAACAAAATTCTCCGAAAAATTGGAAGAAAAATATTCTTAAATTTCCAGGGAATTCTTGTTTTATCAAAGAAAATTTGGCAACGCCTGGAGGTTCATACAGTGTCTTTCCTTAGCATGGCAGTGTACTAAGTCGTATTTCCAAAACATATGAGTCGGAAGTAGTTCGGATTTAACTAGTCGCGATTTTTTTACTATTAAAGAGTCAGAGTCCAGAAGAAATTTTTCGAACGAAAAATTGTCGTTAAACGTTGTCTTTAAAATTAAGTCTTATAAAGGAATACAATTATGGTTCAATTTTGATAGGATATTATGAGTTTCTGTTGAACTGGGTCCAAAACAGTTCGATTACAACCATGATTTGTAAATGCATATTACAAAACCGAGAAGTTGTCACCATTTTTTGCAGTACAGATTCAAAATGTGTCTCACAATTTAAGTTGAACATGGCTTTGTGACTTCCATTTGCAGGAGAGCTATCTCTATAATGTAATTGAAAGGTCTTCTATGAGGCTTCATTTGTATTTGCAAAGCTGAAAGTAAAGGCAAAGATCTGTTGGCTCAGTGGCTCACCTGCGTAGGCCCAAGCTCCGTAAGGGATGAAAGGGGCGTAGTAATGTGTCTCGGCTGGCATCTGGTCTTGAGCGGCGGCGGCTGTGGGGGTTGCAGCAATCGGGCTGGAGGCAGGAGCTGCTCCAACCAAAATTGCGCAACAGCACAGAAAAACGAACCACCTCAACATCTGAAAATGTAATCAATATTTGTTTTCAAACAAGGAATTATGCCTCTTTCTTGGTTTTGACTGAAAAGAAACAATTTCAATGAAAAATAAATGTTGTGCATGTGTTGCAGGCAAATCGACGGTGTAAGTCGGCAATCACATAAGTCGGTTTGCCGACGTTGCAGACTTCCTGTCATACTTTATTTTTTAAACGGAAAACTACTCGATGGCATATCTTTACAACTGCCGTGATGTTTCTTCTCTGAGCGAAAAAAATTCTGCAGAAACCTCAAGGAATGATGTCAATTTTTTTTGCTTTAAAAAAATAACATAGAGGCGGAGAATTTCAGACACCGCAAACGAGATATGTGATTGCGGTCTTACGCCGTCGAAATAGTAAACTTAGGCATTTTGTCAAATGCCTGGGCAAATAGTTGAATGTTCTTACTTAAATTGAAATTCTGCATATTTTCCTTCTTTTAGACAATATAATTTACTTCTACAGTAAGAAAGAATTCTCTGTAAGAAACTGCATCACACAAAAGTATTTAAAATGATTTTTAGCTCCTGAACGAACATTTTTCTTAAACATTTTCAGCATGTCATGAAATACAAATTTTCAAAATCGTATTACTTGAAAGTATATGAAAAGTATTTGAAGGGTTAGGGACGAGGGGAGCTCGTAGATTTGATGATTTATATTTCCAAAAATATTAAAAACTTGTGAGCTTTTTCTCATATCTTGAAAAATTTTCGTATAGACTGTCAAAATTTGACTATTTGCATAGGGATTTGATAAAATGTCTAGTTTTACTAATTGCTTGCGACACATGCACCTCGCTCAAAACAAATATGATTCAAAGTATTCGGCAAGTGTGATCCTAGAGGTTCCATAATCGTGTACTTGTATGATGAATATGGTGGGAAACGATTGAGCTTAAAATTTTGTCTTAAGGGCGAGACATAATTTTGAAATAAGTTCTACTAATAATAATTAGATATAGCAATAAGCCGAATTTGCTACCTTCGAATCGAGGGTCTTACATTTAATTACGCATCCTAGTAGAAATTTGGCCAAATCTTGCTGTCGTGATCAAAGGCTGGTTATCACGACCAGTAATTTATTCTAAATGACATAAAGCTGTTCAGTGCCAAACCTTTTGATGCTTCATCAGTAAAACTACAAAAACACATGTGCTAATTTTAGTGTTTGTAAGTGTCCGTCCTCATTTCCTTTCTTATTTAATGGTGTTTCTAGGCATTTTGTATACCTACGGTTCTCTCAGACCAAGTTCAAAGGGCAAAAAAACAGTAATGATGATCGAACATCCTCCAGGATAGTAAAATGCGACAGAAAATTTAAAACATCCTAAACCGAAATGAGTGGATTTGTAGTACTTATTTAAATATTAATAAATGGGGAGAGAAAAATATTAATGTAATTTTGAGTGATAAATGAATAAGAGTAAATTTTGGAACTTACTTTTAAAAAAAAAAATTCAAATAAGCAGTAATCCATCTTTTTTCAAATTAGTTTTATACCCTCTAGCATGCAATAGGATAAACAAAATGGATAAATGAGCTTTTAACCTTACATTATATTGTGAACAAATAAATCAAGGAAATTTTTACACTAACTGTACTTGGCCAGTTTTTCCTTATTATCATAAAATAAACACCAACTGGCGGGTCACTCGGTTCATCCAGCAAAATTTAAAAATTTTATTAAATTTTGAAATATAGTATTGATGATTTTTCTTACCTTATCGTATGGAAGTATCCTCACGTAATGCAACACTATCAATTCGCACAGAAGCACATCAATAAATGAAGTCTAGAGAGACGTGATTGATTTATAAATTGACCGAATTACGATCGGTTTGGGAAAAACTTGCTCGGAGAAAAACCAAATGCCCGCCTCAGCCATAATACAAGGGGTCAGTTTGACTATTAACAACTTGCATACAAATTAGCGATGCAGCGTTGTCACTGTGCGTTTTTAAAGCGTGAGAGCAAGCATGTTCTAAGTTATCTGAAATATCTGTTCTAAGAAATAAAAATTTTATGCGCTAGAATGAAGCTCTTTTTTTGATGAAAAAAAAAAATAAACTTTGAAAAATTAAAAAAAAAATGTTAAAAATACGGTGACCGTCAGCACCTCCGTATGGTAGTGTATGCAATAATTTCAACCACCGTGAATTTTAATGCACGCATTCACACATTTAGCTGTGAATGCATTATTGACAAAAGTAATGAGGTGAAGTAGACCACGCTATGCAATACCGCGATGGCTGATTTTCTTCTCTCCACCTTAGATTAAGGTAGCTTTCTACCGGGAAATTTGTGTTAAAATTGATCGATTCCAGGGTATTTTTTGAAAAATCATGCCTTTTCCATGGAAATGTTGCCCTCACTTTATATTGTTTGCTCCTCCGAAAAGCGGATCCAGGGGGAGGGCGCCCCCGTTCGCAAAGTCAAAGAGAAGGAAGGAAGAGGTAGGAAGGATGGTAGGTAAGCAGAGGGAAAGACACTGATATTTCGTAATTTTTCAGGACGTATTGACTCAAACTGCATATTAGATGCTAAGAAATTCCAAAATATTCTGGGGAAGGCCCTCGGACCCCCCTTAGCCCCCACCCGTTCGAAGGGTCTGGATCCGCCGATGCCCCCTCCCGTCAGATTTGCCTGAAACAACGCCTCTGTCAACCATCGTGTTAATCGAGAGGCGACACATTCCCTTCTGCAAGTTTTAAATTTTGTTCTTTCTCTTGTCTAAATGTTTTGCTCGATTAATACGTTTTAAAAATCAGAGCTTGATTCTCAAATCATTACCGAGTTGTAAGTTATATTTAATCATATTTAAGAGCTGTTTTATTATAGTACAGCACTTAAATATTATATTTATCGCAGACCCATCTGGCAGCGTAACGTGCTACAGATGTGAGGTAAGCTGCATTTTGGGTTTTCCAAGGCGCGGTTTTCCGGTTACTTCGTCACCTTGCAAAATAACGACACTCGACTCGTGTTTATATCTCCAGACGTGTGCAATTTTTCTCAGCGCGCGTGGTTCGTAATTTGTATTGACTGCTTTTCGTGAATTATTAATTTGAGTCGAGTACTACAAATTACCTACATCTTTGACCTAGTTATCAAACTGTGTAAAATATGTACGCTACTTCCGGTGAATGCAATACTGCAATCGCAATGTCAAGGACTATAACGCCGTATAAATTTTGATATGTTGCCAAACCTTCCTTGATAAAAAAGTTACTTTTGAAAGAAGTAATGCACATTTTTCCCTAGAATTTTTCAATGTCCAAGAAAAATAATTACAGTTTTTTCGCTGTTTTCGGTCTTTATTGAAGAAAATTTGGCAACATATAAATACTCGTATGGTGTTTATCCTTAGCATGATAGAATAGTCGTGCGGCTCTGAGGATGCATTGATCAAAAGCATTCTTTTCCTTTTTTCTTTTTTTATTGTTTTTGTTTTCTTCTTTCTTTCTGGTGTGTGTGTCGCCTTTCTTAAATATATTTCTTCCTTATCAAAATGACTATTAATTTGGACATAACATAGCATATCTCGGGCAAACTTAACCTTAATTTATCTCGGAATGTAAAGATAAGAGACATCTAAAGTGTAAACGCGATTCAACTATTCGTGCTTGATGGATGTCTGCGTTGCATCTGCAAAATTGAAGGCGCGATGGCGTGAGCTGTGAATTTACGTTGTTCCGCAGCTCCGTTTTATGCTGCCCATTAACGCCTCATTGGGTGTCGTGAGAAAAGTTAAGGTACGGCAATTAAGACGCGGAATGCCGCCGCGGAATCTGACGCGGCGGACGACCCGAGCGAGCAAGGCGTCGAGTTTGTTTCCGCTCCGCCGTGCCCGGCAACTAAGCAGCGGAATCGCCTCCAAAATTCCGCAGCGTCCGTCGGCAGTCTCGTCGTCAGTATCCGATGATAACTCACGAGTGTAGGTGTGTTGTGCCTTACTATAATGAACATTCACCACTTTACAAAAGCTCCAATATTTTTCACGAGAATACCAGTCAAAATATCCATTTGTAAAATTTCTAAAAGTATTTTTGAATGAGCAAAACAATTTTTAACGCACGTTGGCAAAAAACTCCAACATACAGCAATAACATGTTTACAAAAAGTCCAAGATAAGCTCCCTATCAATAGTTTCAAATTAACGAATAAAGCTTGAGCAGAGAGTTGCAACATTGCAAGCAAAGACACCCATGTTTTTACTTTCAGCCATGATGTTCAAAAAAAGATTGGTCGATCAGGTTTCTCTATAGATATATAGCAACGTATAAATAAATTGTTCAGATGCCAAAAAGCCATAAAATAGTTATTCCGTTTTGTTTTTATAGATTTATTTACTGGAAAAAAGGTGTCATGTTTCTTTTACCTATATGTGTGGTATTATTTGCACCTGGCACGAGGTAGGATTGCCATGCGTTGATATCGTGCTGAAAAAATGTTTTCTTTCATGAATCTAATAAGTCACGATGGCCCGCAATCTTCCATTGGTTTCTCCACCGCGATCCACGTTTCGGCACATAGACATGAAAAATCATCGAAAACCTCGGCGGACGAGGCGGAATCTCCGAGGGATTCCGCTCCGATCTGTTCTCGACAGATCGGAGCGCCGTGACGCCGCGGACGCCGCGGCGTCGCTCCGCTCCTTAGTTGCCGCTCCCATTGAAACGCGTGTAACAGATTTCCCTTGCGTCCGCCGCGTACGATTCCGCGGCGGCATTCCGCGTCTTAATTGCCGTACCTTAAGAAACGAGGCTCGATTATTACGGCTCTCCTACTTACAGCTGTGTTGCTCGTGCAGCCTTTAAAGCACCGCTGCTAATACAAATAGGACAATTTGAATCAAACAAAATATGGAAATAAAGCTGGGGAAAGGATGAGCGTTAACGACGGCGCAGAGATACAACTATTCGTACTTGATGGACGTCCGCGCTGCATCTGAAAAATTGAAGGCGCGATGACGCGAAACATGAGCTCTCAATGCTTTGCTGTATGTTGTCAATGAGGTTTCGTTCAGATTCGGTAGAAAAGTTAAAAAAGAGGCCCGAACACATCTCTCCTACCTTCGGCTGTGTTACTCAAGTAGTGCTTGAAGCACAATTACGAATAGGACAAACGGAGACAAACACGATATGGAAATAGAGGGAGAGAGAGGATGCGCGTTTACGACGGCGCAGAGATACAACTATTCGTACTCAATGGACGTCCGTGCTGCATCCGAAAAATTGAAGGCGAAATGACGCGAAGCGTGAGCTCTCAATGCTCTGCTTTCCACTGTCAAGGAGTTGTCGCTCGGATTCGGCAGAAAAGTTAAGAAAGAGGCCCGAATACGTCAATCCTGTCTTCGGCTGTGTTGATACTCGATCTTTCTTCTTGTTTCAGGTTCTTGTCTGATTCTTTTTTAGGGTGGATTTTCAGACCCACGTATTAAGCTCGTGTAAACCGCAGCGCTGGCTCGGTTCTTTTGGAAATAATGGTGCTTGGATTCGTCTAGTAGCTAAAATTGTATATGTTTTCTTTTATTTCAGAAGTCTGACGGTTACTTCACTACGTTCAATTTTGCAATTCTTACTCAGTACGATTAATAAACTTGGTACCTGAAGATAGCGTAAACTTGTGCTGCTTTGCCACGATTTTCTGAGCCCCTCTCCACGAAAGGGATGCCCTACCAGGAAATATCCCATTACGCCCCTTTGACCAGCCAAAGGTCTACGCCCCCAGATGCGAGGCTGTCCGACCCTGTGCTCATGTAGTAAGCTGTAACCGCCTTTGCTTGTGTATGAGGATGATTTTATGAGCTAAAATTCTCTCAAAATAAAGTGTTTCAAAGAAATTTTTATTAATATAACACAACTTTTAAATATAATTGTCATGTACTGTGACTGTGAAAAATTAAAAGTTCTGATACAGTCGTTCACCTGATGGCGATAGTCCGCCTATTGTGTTACCGAGACTGCTAATCACACCGCTCAATCCGTTGATTAAGAGGGCTCCTCCGCCAAGTAGTATACCACCCAATCCACTACTGCCGAGTAATGCGCCTACCTCAACGAGTCCAATGCCTAATAAAAAGGGAAGGAACGGAGCCCGATCGGCACGAGTGTAGACACCCACGACTGCAACAAATATAATGATGATGATTTGAAGGGTTTCAAGGACAAGGCGCATTTGTGTGGTTTTTGAAAAAATTGAGATGTTAATGATTTCAGGTAAAACTAGTCTTGATGCATACTCTGTGAAAAATTTGCTCCTAAATCCAATTTTCAAGCATCAAAATTATACATGAAATATAATTATATACATGGAAGTTATGTTAATTGGAACAGCAACTCCTATAGAACAGTATTTGATTATCACAGACCTCCTTTGAGGGACTTGGAGGACAAGGAGCATGAGTGTGGTTTTTGAAAAAATTGAGACATTAATGGTTTGAAGTAAAACTAGTCATGATTCTGTGAAAAATTCGCACCCAAATTCCAATTTTTAGACATCAAAATTATTCACGGAATGTAATCATATACATAAAAATTATGTTACTTGGAACAGCAGCTCCTGAAACAGTATTTGATTATCACAGACCTCCTTTGAGGGACTTGGAGGACAAGGAGCGTGAGTGCAGTTTTAAAAGAATTGAGATGTTAATGATTTCAAGTAAAAAAACTAGTCTTAACGCATATTCTGTAAAAAATTCGCCTTTAAATTCCAATTTATAGGTATCAAAAAGTCAGTTTGAACTTTCTTGCCGCCATTAGGATCCATGTAATTTCGAAAATTCAAACGCGGATTCCTCGGAATGGTCAAAACTGCGCACTCATTGCGCCTTGTCCTCTAAGCTCTTCATGCTGTCCTTTTTTCGTTTTGGGCCTATTTTCGTATTTAAGGATCTGCCCTCTTTTCCGACCTTTCTCATGGAAGAAATTTGGCGGATTTTAAAAATTGTATCTATGACTGTCCAACACCGGTTAAAATCGGTTAAGATCTTTGTCTATGTCTTGTAATATTAATTTCAACTGTGGACGTGCGCAGTGGCAATCCTTGCAAGTTGGCAATATACAAATTCCCTATTTGGAATCCGCTATAAACACTCAACTTTTGCGACTCGATTGTTGAATCGATATCGAATGCCCTTGATGGATAAAAGGCGTTGCTAAGATAGGGGTCCATTGATCAGGATCATTTGAGAACAATCAACGATGGCCCGTAGGTTAGAAAGCCAATTTTGATAAATAGCGATTTGTTTCAAATATATACATTTAAAATAATATAAATTCATGAGAGTAACGCGCAACGCGCGTTCATAATACCGCACACGAAGCGCTTCGGGGGGGGGGGGGGGGGGGGGTTAAACCACGAAGTGGTCAAAGGGTGTAGTCCCCTACTACATTTAAATGGACGAGACTCTCTATCAGAATATTTTTGAAATAAAGTCAAGATGGTCTCTCACCAGGTCGAGAAGGGTAGTAGCCGGGGTAGCCATATCCCGAAGGATACGCCACTGCTACACCCTGTCGGAGATCAACGCCTCTTTTTTGTCGGACTGTTTCGCTGGAATCATGAGGAGCGCAAACCGCAACAGTAATCATTGCCAATAGGTAGACTCCGATTTTCATGATCTGCTCAAAGGAAATATCATTATTTCATCACACCGAAAAATATCCTTTAGGGAGCGTTCATAATATACGTAACGCTCCAGGGGAGGAGGGGGTATGCAGGTATGCTGCCGAGCTAAGGAAGAACGCCGTATGAGCCTTCAGACGTTGCTAAGTGTCCTCCAATAAAAACCGATATTATCGGGAAAATTCTGAATATTATTTTCCAAAATTTTCAGGCAATTTTGTAAGCAATTTAATCTAAAATATCTAAAAATTTCGAGGAAATATATGTATGAATGTTGTGAAAAATACATTTCTTATGAAGGAAAATTTGGCAACCCTCGAGTGTTCATACGACGTTCTTCCTCAACACGGTAGGGTGGACCTGCGTTACGCTGCGTTATAATGACAGGGTGGTCACTAGTCAGTGCCAGCGTTACGTAACCTTTTCTATTGGTAAAAAATACGCAAAATCCAAAATGTAGCATTCTCATTTTTTCGACATTTTCGTCAGACTATCATTAAAAATACTTCGAATTTTTTACTGCTGTATGGACTGCGTTAAGCAGAAAGGAACCAAGCTACATCAGCTATTGCCAATTCCTACTACACCCATAATTTAGGTGTTGCCATTATGGGGCCCTGTTCTACAGTCGTGTTCTCCGTCTTGCCACTTTATGACCGTATTTTAATTCTCTGAATGAGACTGATAGTTGCACAATTTTCGTGTAGTTCCAGCGTGTTATAGTTCCGTCCAACTGAGGTAGTCGTTTTTTAAGTCTCACTATTACTTTATGAGGTGAGTAAAATTAAAATATCTAATTCTTAAGATATCTTAACAAAACACCGTGCCAAGCTTTCGCCAAGTACTCAAACAACTCAGATTATCATTATTGAGAAAGAAGATTGCACCCCAATTATAACCTTATACTTTGACAATGAAGCTATTTATTTCATTTTTTTCGCAAATAGCAGTCGCCATTGAGACGATGTATGCTAAAAGGGCATTTTGTGGTTGCTAGAATCTAAAGATCATCAGTCTCCAGTGCTAATTTTTATTTTAGAGAGGAATCTATTGAGTGTATTTTCTGAAATTCTACGTTTTCGGCATTGTAAAATCATTTAGAATATTTAGTTAAAGTCACAATGAACTACATGCATTTGCTTTAATCATAAAAGATGAGACCTCACAGGAGATTTTGAGACACCGCAATCAAGAAATGCCCTCTCTGCACCCAGTACTTCAATTGGACGTATTTCTGCCAAACGGAACTATGTGCATTATGGCGTGAGCCTTGTTACGCTTATATCTTTATGGGTCACAGGGCTCATGTGTTAATGCACATAGTTCAGTTCGGCAGAAATACGTCCAATTATAATTGAATGAAGCTCAGTTTCAGTCTGGCTCATATAGTTCCTTATCAACCACGTTCAAGGCGTCAAAATATTGCAACTGCATTGATTAATTCCGTTAAATATAATTTGAAAGAACGACATACTTTACAGAGACTTAATTGGTTCATTTGACATCTGTTCAAGGCTTTTTTACTAATGGTCCTTCCATTCAAAATGTGAAAAATGTACCAATGCAAGATACGGGAGACAACAGGAGGAGGACGATTAAATAAGTGGTCAAAATTAAGATTACCTGATTTTTCTGACGAAGAAGAGGCAAAATCCAGCCCATTATAAGCACGAAAAAAAATCAACAATAAACACTGGAGATATCTGGAGGATGTTTTCGGTCGGAATCAGTACAAAAATCTTGTCTTATCATTTCACTGAGTAGCTGATCATTGGAGACCATTAAAAACGCATTATAAAGGAGGAAACTGATGCATTATATCAATGTACGAGGGCTGATCCGACCCCCCCCCTCCCCCCTCCGTAAACGAGGAAAAATCGTTTGTGATTTTTGTTGAAGGAGACATTCAAGTATTGCATAGCGGCGCATTTTGCTTTCAATCCCTCGCCTTGCCATTGAAGAAGAAGAAGAAGATAAAAAGAAGAAAAATCGACGAAACAAAATCGTAGATGTCCCTAAAAATGACGACCCCATGAGAAGGCCTCTAGTGCAAAAATGAATAAATGTTTCGCGGGTTTTCACTCATTTTGACCGAGTTTAATAGAAACAACTGAAGTCCTATCAAGATCGAGTGATCGTGCCAAGGAGGAGAGACTTGAATTTTTATTCCTCCGTAGGAAACAATATTTAAGATAAAGTTCAACAGTTATTTCCATAACTACATTATTTTTCTTTCGACTTTATTTCCGATTTTTTCGAATAAAAACCCTTACTACTCAGTTTCCAAAATGTGTTGGGCTCTGTTTATTTCTCTGTGTTTAATTCGAATCTTTATGTTTGGTTTCATTGTGAATGCCCTGGAGTGAAACGTAATTCGTGAGCAGGAGCCAAGATCAGACGAATCTCTCTGCAGAATCTAAAAATTTGTGTGGCTGATAACTTTACGAAGATACGTGCCCTTGTAAATGAGTCGGAACAATACTTCCATATTGCAAAATTTAGTCTAAATGATAGAAACGCCTTAATGCAACTATTCCGGCTTCATGGATATCTAAGTTGCATATTCAAACTAATGCAGGCACCCTGACTTCTTTGAATCTCAGCATCCTGCAAGACACGTCAAATCCGCCGCGTCCTCTTTTTTGCTGTGAAATGATTTCTTAATTGGACGTATTTATGCTGAAAGGAACTATGTGCATAGGATTTGCGTGAAACATAGTTCCCTTTAGCATAAATAGTTCAATTGAGCAAGGTGTATTTGTAAATACCCGTTTTTTGTTATGTCGGCATTATTCTAGGGTGCCGCTACTGCAGTTTTGACCGTTAAGGCCGTAGTTTAAGGGCGCTAAAGCCAGGATTGTATTCCGCAAAAAGATAATTGTTGCAGAATAATTAAAAATTAAGAAGCAGGAATAATTTAACTAAATAACAAAAGGAACTCAAATCTACAATTTTATGCAAAAAAAAATTTGGAAAATCTCGTCATGTAAATACAGAAGATCCGTAAACGCCTTCAATTGAAGCGTGATACCTCACGCGTTCCGGGGAGTTCAAATAGTTGTATCCCTGCGCCTTAGACAGGCGATGGAAGCTTAATATTGAAGTAGCGTCCCCGTTTCGGTTTCCGGCTTTCCTGTGCCGCTACTCCAGTTTCGACCGTTAAGGCTGGAGTTTAAGGGAGCTAAAGCCAGGATTGTATTTCGCAAAAAGAAAATTTTTGCATAATAATTAAACCTAAAGAGTCAGGAATAATTTAACTAATTAATAAAAGGAACTCAAATCAACAATATAATGCAAACAAATTTGGAATGTCTCGTCACGTAATACAGAAGATTCGAAAACGCCTTCAATTGAGGCATGATACCTCACGCGTTCCGAAGTGTTCAAAAAGTTGCATCCCTGCGCCTTCGCAAGGGGATGGAAGCTTAATATTGAATCAGCTTCCCGGCTTGGTTTTTTCGCTTTCCTGTGCCGCTACTGCAGTTTCGACCGTTCAGGCCGTAGTTTAAAGGCGCTAAAGCCAGGATTGTATTCCGCAAAATGATAATTGTTGCAGAATAATTAAAAATTAAGAAGCAGGAATAAATTAACTAAATAACCAAAGGAACTCAAAGCTACGAAAAAATGCAACAAAATTTTGAAAATTCCGTCATGTAAATACAGAAGATTTTAAAACGCCTTCAACTGAAGCGTGATACCTCACGCGTTCCGGAGAGTCCAAATAGTTGTATCCCTGCGCCTTGGCAAGGCGATGAATTTTTAATATTGAAGTAGCGTCCTTGTTTGGTTTTTCGCCTTTCCTGTGCCACTAATGCAGTTTTGACCGTTAAGGCTGGAGTTTAAGGGAGCTAAAGCCGGGATTGTATTTCGCAAAAAGATAATTTCTTCATAATAATTAGAAATTAAGAGTCAGGAATAATTTAACTATTCAATAAAAGGAACTCAAATCCACAATATAATGCAAACAAAATGTCTCGTCACGTAATACAGAATATTCAAAAACGCCTTCAATTGGGGCGTGATACCTAACGCGTTCCGAAGTGTTCAAATAGTTGTAGCCCTGCGCCTTAGCAAGGCGATGGAAGTTTAATAGTGAAGCAGCGTCCCGGTTTGGTTTTACGGCATTCCTGTGCCGCCACTGCAGTCTCGACCGTTCAGGCCGCAGTGTAACGGCGCGAAAACCAGGATTGTTTTTCGAAAAAAGAAAATTTTACCAGAATAATAAAAATTTAAGAAGCAGGAATAATTTAACCAAATCATGAAAGGAACTCAAATTCACAATATAATGCAAAACAATTTGGAAAATCTCGTCATGTAAATACAGAAGATTCGAAAACACCTTTAATTGAGGCGTAATACCTCACGCGTTCCGGAGAGTTCAAATAGTTGTATCCTTGCGCCTTAGCAAGGCGATGGAAGTTTAATATTGAGGTAGCGTCCCCGCTTGGTTTTTTGGCTTTCCTGTGCCGCCAGGGGCGGACTGGCCATAGGGCGGGGAGGCGATCGCCCCCTAACAATTTGCCGCGGAGGTCCCGAAGGGGCCCCTGTGGCGAATTTTTTCGAGTCATAGTTTTTTTTCCCGTAATGTTGTAATTTTTTTATCCATTTCAATCAGTAAAAGGCCCCGAATTCCTTGAAAATTTGTCCCTAAGAGATATGGAAGGTCGCCAAAAGCATTTGTGATGAAGGGACCCAAGGTGAGTCCTGAGAATGGGTTATTTTGAAGTTCAAGTACTGTAGAATCCACCTCCAATAATGCCTACGTGTTTAAAAAGTGTGGAATTTTCAAAATTTACCGGGGGAGGGCCCCCGGACCTTCTTAGAGGGGCCCCCGAACGACAGGAGGGGCCCTTACGTTTAGGTATCCTCCTAACTTTTCGACTACCAGTCCGCCCCTGATGAATATAAGTTTTTTTAAATATGTAACTTACATCTAAAAACATCATTGCACGAATTGTATTTTCAGTACAATTAAAAAAAAAGAAAGAACCTTCTGAGATAAAATCAAAATGGATTATTAACAGGTTGAGAGTTAGGGTAGCCTTCGTTGTAACCACTATAACCAGTATTCTGGCAAGGCCGGCATATCCCTATCCCCGGAAATAGACATAACGTCACGTGAGCTCCTTGTGTGTTTAACTGATTTGTCTGATTATAGAGGTGCAAAAATCGACTAAAGGATCGTTGCCATCAAATAAACTGCAACTTTATAATCCGTAGACGGAAGTGGAAGAGATTAAATAAAAAGTTCGGTTCGCAGAGCCAGAAGTCTGTTTGGGACAACCACAAATCCTGGTTGCATTTCGCAACCAGACATTCTGGTTACACCAACCAGCTGTTTCTGGTACATCCAATCAGATGTATCTGGTTACCTTAACCAGACATTCTGGTTATCTCAGCCAAATCTCTGGTGAGGTCACCCATAAGTAATAATTCTGGTTACCTTTCTGGTTACCAGAAATCTGGCGAATGGCGGTTTCCATGAAAACTGGTAACCCCGCCTCTAACGGCAAATTCCGACGGAAATTAGGCAGTGTTGTGAACACCATGTCGCAAATGGTCAGTTTAGGTTAACAAATGTAGCTGGACGTGATTAAATGAGTACTACTTTAAATTGTGATCGCAGCGGTGGTTTTCATCGAAAACCGGCAACACCGCCGCTACTTGAATTCTTAAAAATCGTGTAAAAGTTTCAAAAAAGTGCAAATCATGGGCTGACTTTTCGAATTTTGCTTGGTCTAGGCGTTTTGCTTTAACAGGAGTCGCGAAACGTACCGAAACGAGCGTCAATATCGGGCGTCGGGCGTGTTGCCGAATTTTCAAATCGCTATAACTCGTGTTCCCTAAGTCTCTCAGAAAAGTATAATATATCAATGGATACGGAATCGAACAAACAATAATTCCGACAGGTTTTTATTCAATCCCCACGAACCGCAAACACTTGATTAGGCGGTAACGTGATTTTAAATAATTACGAAAATTAAAAAAATGACCGAAACGTGGCAACAGAGGAGTCAAATTAAAATTTCTTTTGCATAGGTCGATATAACGTAATTTTTTGCGTTTTTTGTTATAGATTCGAGCTCTGTAACTGCATTTTTGCGAAAGTTATGGATGTTTGAAGGTTATGACTTTAAAAAATGGCAACGCTGTTTCCCTGGGGTTCCTGCAAAAACGGAGCTAGGGATAAGCCTCTCTCAACTAGTACTATCAGCCTACAAAGTTTCGTACATTCCGGGCTGGGTACATTTTTCGCCTATATGAATAACCCTCTTTAAGACTAACAGGAAAGTTGATACGGAATAAAATTGTTCTCCTGGAAATTACCTTTCATTTAAAAAAAAAGTTGATCAAAATCGGATCAATAGTAACCGAAGGGCAGCGCTTTTAAAAAACCAAAATGGTGGACTTTAACGACGGCCATCTTGCTCCATTCGCGGGTCTCAGAGTGTTTCCCCTTGCAGAATTACTCCTGAGGGTACCACCAATGAGCCCTGAAAGCGGCATATTCCAATCAAAAAGTGCTGAGTTTAGGCCATTTTAGAGTCGGTCAACGGACTATTAGCAATTCCTGTTGAAAGACTAAAAAATTTGTGTAAAAATACCATTTCAATTGATTGCAATAACATTTTTAATTTTTTTAACTAAAATTGCAAGATGTTAACACCATTCGGTTAGTAAATACAAGAAGTAAACATTCAACAAAATATATTTTTAATTAATAAAATATACATAGAAAGGTACGCTTTTTGGAGTCGGTACAAAAGATCCTAGGATATCTTATTAGAGCAGTGAAGTATTTATAAAGACTATACCTCAAGATAAGATTCGTTCGATAGCTAAGAACAAGCTTAAAACTGAATATGAGGGTGTTGGAATTACCTGCTTGTTTTATGTTGTTGTATGAGCCTAAAGTTTTCAATCTCAAATGGATTGGTATCTCCCTCCGATCTTCTACCGTCTCATAATTACAACAGCAGGCATAGAGATATCAAAAACGTAAAAGTTCGACTGAAACGATCTGAACAAGATTGCAAATTTTCGGCTATCCAAATTATAAATGCTCTACCCTGGAACATCAAACAACAACTCCGCGATGGTGAAGTAAAGAAATTCTTCAATTTACTTCGAGATCTCCTTTTAAGCAAGGCATTTTATGATTTAAACGAATATCTGAATTCAGCTGTTGAGTAACATTCTACTAACCACCACCTAATGTAACAGTTGTAATTTATATTTTTAATTATTGTATATTCTAATTCCTAGCGTTTTTTGACCTATGCCATAGCTCTAATAATAGGGCTCTCATGTACGTATGTCATAATAAATAAATAAATAGATAAATAAATTGATAAATAAATAAATAAATGTTGAATCGATTGGGCCTAAATCCAGCCGTGTGGTAATTTTTGGAAATTAAATTGCTTTGCTTACTGGAATATTAATTATACGTATTACATACACCGCACCGTAAAAACACGGGGCATACGTACATACGTACATACGCACATAACATGGGGAAATGTATGATGTATAAAACTTATCTAACTTAGTAGATTCCTAAAATGCTCACGGAGTTAAATTTTTAATCCGTCATGCAATAATCGCAAAACTTGGAAGAAGTTGCATTTTGCCCTAATTAATTATTTTTGCACCTACCGCGAGCGCGAAGTACCTTAATCAGATCATCATTGCTAATATCTTCCGGAACAGAAAATCCGATTCTTCTGGATACCGTTTCTCTAATTTCTCCTTTTCTAGCATTGGAAAGATTTGGATCACAGATGTCTTTGGTTTCTTTAGAAATTTTTATTATAGTGTTCCTAAGTTGCTCGGGGCTCCCACGGAAATTTGCCCTTAATATACGAAAGGTCTCTTCTACACTTAGAGCAGCACATTGTGAAAATAACCCAGTGGCTGCGACCAAGACGAAAAGAAAGGGTATGTTGATCTTCATCTCGATGGAAGGGAGCTCTTCTTCTCACGGAGAGATGTAAGTAGAAAATACTGAAAATGGAAAACGTTTTACGTATTACATTTATGAAGCAACAGAATCAGAATCAAGCACAAAGAACCATCTTTATTTTTTCTCTCATGCTGAACATCAGGTGAGATAATGAATAATAAAGCTTCTGAAAGATGAAGGGAATTCTATGATAATTTACTTAGTGAGGTGGTAAGTTGTTATAATGAGTTATTAGTATAATAAGTAAGTTATTTATAATTTCGAAGAAGTGGTGTGGATTCAACAATGAATTCACTCTTTGTCGCATTCTTAGGTGTGAGCGCATGAGAGGATTACGCTCTCCTCCTACGCTCAACCTCAGTGCAAGATTTGTGATAATTATTGATTGCAGGTATTATTTTTATGTGTGACCGTTCAAGGCATAAAAACCCTAAAAACCCGCAGAAAATCAAAATTAAAATTAGTACAAGAGCATGGAGGAGTACTTAATCAACATCCAGAAGGGAATAGTACCCAAAAGTGTCGAACCAAATCGTGGCTGTACTACAATTTTTTAAATGGAAACTGAAAGCATTGCCACGTCCACAAAGTAATAAAGCAAAAACTTTAAGGCGTCAATGGAAGCAAACATCAAGTATAATATTCAGAAACTCTAAAATGTATATTATAGGATTCGACTCACCTGGAAGTTAAGTTCGACGATTTGAAACTTACTGACGAAAATACGCCTTTGCATCTCATTTATACCCTGAGAGCACCAAGAACCAAAGTTTTCCTCCCTTTTGTCGCTCCAGTGCCAAAAATATGAGGGGGGGGGAATTAAGATTAGCAAGAGGGATAATCAGGCCTAAACCCTGACATACATCCCGTAAATTTATGCGCGTCGGAAGTGGAGCTGATAGAGTCCGGTCTCATTCACTGCTTATGAAAGAGGAGCTGTTTTCTCTGGAGCGGAAAATCAACTAGCTCAAGGTTAATCGTTTCAGAAATATTTTTCTCGAGGAAAACAAGCTACAAACATTAGGTAACATCTATTGAACTTAAAATTCGAGCGACTCCTCTCACTGATAAGCCACAAAAGCGTGTTTTTATGTAATTGGTCAAAAAATTTTCCGCCTAAGATATATCCCACAAAAAAAACCTTGAGAGGGTGCCATTCGGACGGCAATAAACCAGAGAACTTGACCGTCCCGATTTTACAGACAAACATATATGATATGAGAAATCCGAACGGCAATTAATTCTAGGGTTTGTCTCATGCTGGTAGGCCAGCCATTTTTCTAAAAAATAAATAAATAAAAACAGGAAAAAATAAAAAAATTGCCGTCATGCCGCAGAAAAGGAGCAACTTCTGCAATTTTATCAACTATAAGTGAATATTTTGACTTCTGCTAAATCAAAAGCAGATTTCAATAGGTACCCATCATAGAAATGGTACCCAATGCTAAAGTGATTTATCAAACATGTCTGCGGCATGACGGCAATTTTTTTATTTTTTCCTGTTTTTTATTTTTTCCTGTTTTTTATTTTTTCCTTTTTTTATTTATTTATTTTTTAGAAAAATGACTGTCCTACCAGCATGAGACAAACCCTAGAATTAATTGCCGTCCCGATTTCTCATATCATATATGTTTGTCTGTAAAATCAAGTCAATGTTATCAATGTCAAGTTCTTTGGTTCATTGCCGTCGGAGTGGCACCCTCCCAAGGGTTTTTTTGTGGGATATCACTTCATTTTACGTCAGATATTTTACTTAAATCTACCAGAAAAGTATAACCAATGTTTTCGGAGAATAATAGAGGCATCCACGATCTCACAGTGTAGATAACTTAAATAAACCATCACAAAGCCTTCCCTGAACTCCTGTAAGTGGCTTCAGTTGGACACGTCAATTATTGCTACTTTGTGCGACGCAGGATTGCGTGCAGTCAAATTGAAGGCGTTTTCTCTCTCTTTTTTTCTGTTTGCTTTTGTGTTTATATTTCTAACTGGTCCCACTTTAAAATCACGGGTGACAGACATTTCTCATTGAGGAATATTAATTTATTGAAATTAAAATCTCACACAAAAAATTTTATGACAGATTCAGTCTAAATTACACAATCACTTATAAACCTACGTAATTTTGTGACCACTTTTTAGGACCTTCCTAAAGTCTCTTGTAACAGTTATAACAACCAACATAAGTCATGTTGACTGCGAGAAAAAATGTTTCAAATATTTATTAGTTGTATTAATTTTTAAAAAATAATGAAAAAGGGTGAATACTACAGACAAAGGAGCTTGTCTGCAGTGAAGTAGTCATTTTGAGTAATACTCATCTGAAGGCGTACTAACAATGAAGTAATTAAATGCAAATGCTCAACTGTGGTCTTAAATTTAAAGTTTATTTGAGCCAAAAGTTTGAAAGAATTCTTTCGAAATAATTACGCTTCCCTCAAAATATAAAAGCAACACTTGACTCCTTCATCTATGATATCTTTCAAATACATAATCCATTTATCCCACATGGAATCAGGGAAATAGAAGGAGCTTTTACACGGTGACTTTTTAGGAAAAAGGCACTAAGGTCAGCTAATGGAATGCAAAGGAGCTTAGAAAATTGATGTTTTCAATCAGCCTTTAAGAGTTATTGACTCGTATAGGTAGCTATTCGGAAACAACTTTTTGTCAAAGTCTTGATTCTCTTCAAAGAAAATGAGATATGATGATCTGTATGAAATTGATCTACAAGAATCGTAGTTGCATTCTAATTTGAGGCATTTTCTTCGATTAGAGAAGTTTAATTTTTTTGACTTTAGCCTTTTGAGAGCCTGGTTTAAAGTTGATTTTTATAAAATCTTCATCCAACTACCAACATAAATCAATGTTCGTCTTCTTTTGAATGGAACACGGAGACTGGAGTAATATTGAGAATCCCTTTCTCTCAATATTCACCCGATGATTTTATCATTGATCCGCTGTTGATGAGTTTGTAAAGAGAATAAAGATTTTCAGCAGAATTATTATTGCTAATTTACAATTTTCCCTTAAAGAGGCCTGAAAAGCTCTCTTGGGTGACATCAAAGAAAGCTTGCTAGATACTTAAAAAAATTTCTTGGAGGTAAGTTTCCTGTTCTTTTAAATGCAAGACAATTATGCAAAACTATTAAAGAATGAGTTGATGATAACATTTTAATTCTTGCAATGAATCAATAAAGTGAAAACACAGAATTTTCTATTTTATAGACAGTTTAATAATCATTTTATATATTTGATTTATGGATGCATTTAGAAATCCATGTAAGATTTGACTAAGATAACTGTGCATGAGTAACACTGGAATATAAAAAGTAAACAGAGTGAAGAAAAAAAAGAAAGGGCTAGTTAAACAGAAACATTTTTATATAAGACTAGCAGGAAACCCGTGCTACGCACAGGAAAACCCCACCATCAGCAATCACTGTGATTAGTGATCAGTTACTAATTGTGTTTCTGAATTATTATCTACTATTTCAAAATTGGCGAGACGCACTGGTTTGATTAAAAAGTAGAGATTAGTAGTATGCTGCTATTTTGGTCCGTTCTGCACTAAGCTCACATGATAATTATAATAAAAAAAATACCCAATCAAAAGTTGGTTATTTTCATGAAGATTTGTTACTTTTGTCAGTTCAATGTTCAATTGAAGTTAGCTGATGAGTTTCAGCCGCGAAAATTACGGGATTTAGCCAGCGGTTTCGTTTAATTCACAGCAATGGCGGGTTTGTCATCTACATCGCGGAGAAAACTTGATTTTTCCAGGGATTTTGTAAAACAAATTAGAAATTACACGACAATCACCACGGTATCACGGCAAATACGTCGTGTTCCTAGCGAATTTTTAAGATCATTACAATTGCGCGTTATTCACATCAATATCGTGGCATACACGCGAATTTCTGACTCAATTAAGACTACGTAAATGTGCGCATAAAACTCATAAACATCTGTTACTTGAGATGGGCGAAAACGTATGATTTTCCTTCAATTTTGTATGATACCACATACCCACTCCGGAGTTCAAATAGTTGCTCGCTTCAATTCTGCTTGTTAAAAGTGACGAATTGGAAGAATCCAATCTAAATTTCACGAGAACTATGGGATGTAACCATCGGTTTCCCTATATAAGATTTAATGTTTTGAAATTTAAAAAAAAAAA
>NW_017556795.1:617294-683898 GCF_001854935.1 Bemisia tabaci
TTTATCAGCTGTCTTCCAGCGCGAGCCGCGGAACTTGCTCCATCTCGCTCGCACTCTCTCTCGCACCCGTTGTCCTTACGGGAAAATCGACACACGCGGACCGCGATATCCCGCGAACCGGCGGGCGGATCGCGAAATCCTCCCTTATCCGGCGCCTCGGGGTAGAGAGGGATCCCAGTGCGGAATCTCAGGGTCACACGGCCTCCCGTTCACGAGATCCGCTGATACGTGAGTCAGTCAGTCAGTGAGTGAGTCAATCAACGTGAAGTCTGCTTTATTAGTATAGATTATTTTCCACATAATTTTCATTTGTCAAAAACGTTAATAGGAGGAAAGAACATTAGCAAGGGAAACAATCATAAGATAGAAAGCTTCGGGAGGGTTCCATTTTTTTACCACATCAAAAAGCAGAACAACTGGTTACTTACTTAGTGTCATGAAAGGAAGAGTAAAGACTATAAGTATGATGTAACCGTGGAATAATAAGTGCATTTATATCGAGTCAATTTCTTTTCAATAATATGACGGGATTTATACTACCGATGATTTGGGTACTTTAGCCCCAAAATACCTTAAAATCTACTTTATCTTCTAGGAGTTCGACAGAATTTTTCCTTTCTTCGCTTAAATTATTCCGTAGCACTTTTCTTCAAGAATCTGATAAGATTTTGCTTGAGGCAGATCAAAAAACTTAAATTCGTTCGAATAGTTTTCTAGATTCACAATACACGGTCTCATCAAGGTGCGTCGTTGACCTTGCAGTGTTGGATCGTGAATTCTCTTGTTGTGCTGCTTGCCTATTTTGAAATCTCTGTAAATGAAAACTAAAGGGGTTGATATGTACGAGTTAATGACGCGCCTTATCAACACATTGTGTTGGAGTTCACTGCTTGTATTTCAGTGTAGTTCTCAAGATATCTCAACAAAACACCTTACAAAGCCTCTGCTTAGTACCCAACAAAGTCAGATTATCATTATTATGCGAGAAGTGTACGTCTAAATTGTAATCCTACAATTTGACCATTACTCTATTTATTTCAATTTTTTTCTCAAATAGGAAGAGCCTTTGAGGCGTTGGTGCAGAAAGGGCATTTCTGGGTTGCTAGAATCTCAGAAGATCATCAGAGTCTCCAGTGCTAATTTTTATCTTAGAGAGGAAACTAATCGGTGAATCTTCTGAAATTCTACGTTTTCATCATTGTAAAATCATTCAGAATATTCAGTTAAAAACACAACGAATTGCATGCATTTGCTTTAATCATAACGGATGAAACCTTTACAGGAGATTTTGAGACACTGCAGCCAAAAAATGCTTTTTCTGCATCCAGCGTTTCAATTTTAATGGATTGAAGCACAGTTTCAGCCTGGCTCTTATGGTTCCTTATGGTTACTTATGGTTCCACGTTTAAGGCGTCAAAATATTGCAACTGCATTGATTTATTCCGTTAATTGTAATTTGAAAGATCGACAAACTTTACAGAGACTTGATTTCGAACATCTGTTCAGGGCTTTATTACTAATGGTCCTTCCATTCAAAATGTGAATAATGGACCGATGTAAGATACGGGAGACAACAGGAGGAGAACGATTAAATAAGGGATCAAAATTAAAATTACCTGATTTTTCTCACGAAGAAGAGGCAAAATTCAGCCCATTATAAGCACGAAAAAAATCAACAATAAACACTAGAGATATCTGGAGGATTTTTTTGGTCGGAATCAGTACAAAAATCTTGTCTTATCATTTCACTGAATAGCTGATCATTGGAGACAATTAAAAACACATTATAACGGAGGAAACTGATGCATTATATCAATGTACGGGGGCTAATACGACCCCCCCCCCCTCCGTGAATGAGGAATAATCGTTTGTGATTTTTGTTGGGGAGACACGCACGTATTGCATAACGGCGCAATTTATCTCCAACCACTCTCTTTGCAACTGAAAAAAAAATTGACGGAACAAAATCGAAAGTGACCTTAAAAATGATGACCGACAGTGGAGGCCTCTAGTGAGAAAATGAATCAATGTTTCGTGGTTCCTCCACAGAACGAGACTAAAAGCTCGTTTTGACGAGTTTTAGTAAAAAAAAAAAACTTAAGCCCCATCAAGATTGAGCCAAGAAGGAGAGGCTTAAATTTGTATTCCTCCATAGGGAACAATATTTAAGATAAAAATCAACACATATTTACATAACTACATTATTTTTCTCTCGACTTTATATTTACTATAGCAGAGTATTTCGGGGTGTTCACGTAAAAACCACTATTGCTCAATTTTCGAAATGTGTTAGGTTCTGTTTACTCCTCTCTGTTTAATTCGGTTTTTTTGTTGGTTTCATCGTGAATACCCCGGAGTGATATGTAATTCGTGAACAGGAGTCAAGATCAGACAAATCTTTCTTGCTGAAAATAAAAATTTGTGTGGTTGATTTCTTTACGGTGATACGTGCTCCTCTAAATGAGCCAGAAATAATAATTTCCTATTGCAAAATGTAGCCTGAATTATAGAAACGCCTTAATGCAACTATTCCGGCTTCATGGATATCTATTTTGCAAATTCAAACAAATGAAGGCGCACTGACTTCTTTGCATATCTGGCCAAAACGCGCCAAATCCGCCGCGCTCTTTTTCTGGCTGTAAAATGATTTCTTAATTGGACATATTTATGCTAAAAGAAACTATGTGCATAGGCTTTGCGTTATACAACATAGTTCCTTTTAGCATAAATACGTCCACTTGAACAAGATGCATTTGTAAATACCAGTTTTTAGCTACGTCGGCATTATTCTATGCATTGCACCTGCATGGCTTGCAACACCACAGTGTCTTCTTGTGCATTACATCGATAAGTGCGTTATTGTTGTGTGATGGCGTGAAATCATAATAATATTACGAGGCGTGTTTTAAACACGTAAAATGTAGAAGGTAAAATTATTCGATGAATATACAAAGGCATGATTTACTTACATTATTATGAGCTTCCCATAGGAAAAAATTTAAAAACAGTATTGAGAATATTCAAGGGTTTCCATATATCGAGGGCGAAACTGCACAAATGCGTGAGTATCTCGGATTTCGGCAATGCAGACTTCGCTCCATACTTTATTTTCTACATGGAAAACTACTGGATGCCATTTTTTAAAAATGTTAGTGATTTTCCTTCTCTTTAAAGAGAATATTCTGTGAAAACTTCAAGCTATGATGTTGGTTCAGTTTCCCTTTAGGAAATAAAAAGTAGCGGAGATTTCAAAACTCCGCCACGGAAATACGCATTTTGTTCAGTTTCACCGTCGAAATGTAACTTTTAGCCTATAATTGAACTATAGCCGCTCGCTAGAGGATACGTAATAGTGTCAATTATACCGACTAAAGTAGCTCCCGTTTGCCACGGTCCATAGCCATCGGGGTTCGATTGAATAGCAATAACTGAAACAAAGAATTGAATGAAAGAAGGAATATGATATCGAGTTAAAACAGCAATTAAAAAGCGTTTTTAAAGGATGCAAGGTTAGAGAAAACTCCAGATAATTCACAGTTTGGCATGTATAGCATGTCTTACAAAAGGACTCAGAATACCTACGATAATGGAGCTTTTGTATGTGTCAGGAATTTGCGATTTAAGCACTGGCTCCCCTGTAAAATTTAGCGACAAAGACGATAGTGCCACTGGATTTCTCTGAAATCAACTTCAAACCTCAAAAAAGCTCTCAAAGTTGAGGCCGTACTGTAGAAGATATCGAACGCTACCCTGAGAGTCAGTGGCGTAGCGTGCTTTGCGATATATCGATAGATCTGTCATTCAAACCTATGGAAAAGGATCGATAAACAGGGTGTTCGCAGCGAACACCTTAATAATCGATTCTTTGCCATAGCTTCAAATGGAGAAATATCGATAATCTATCATTCACGCCACGCCTCTGCTGAGAGTCCACCTCTATATCGAGTCCACCTCTATATCGAGTCCTTCTTCACATCAAGTCAAACTCTTCGTGCAAAGATAGGAAGGAAGTACATTTACAGGGTTGCCATCTTATTAAAGGACTCAAAAACTGAAAACACGATAACCCTGACAATGTTTTTGCTTCCGACGCTTGAATGAGTGTTCCTTAACACGATAAGGTTTTTGAAGAATTGATTATATGATATTACTGACATGCCTCTTGTTATACCTCTGAGATAAAATCAGAATGGATTATTACCAGGTTGAGGAGAAGGGTAGCCTCCATTGTAACCACCGTAACCAGTATTCTGGCTAGGCCCGCATATCCCTATTCCCGGAAATAGACATCCAAGGGCAACGTCACGTGAACTTCTCGTGAGCTTAACTGATTCGCCTGATTCTAGAGGTGCACAAGTTGCCAAAAAGATTGTTGCCATCAAATAAACTGTAATTTGTATGATCTGTAGGCGGGAATGGAAAAGATCATGTTATGAGAAAACATTCAGCATACAGCGAAGCAATTTTTTTGTCCCCAGCAGACTTGAATGTCATGAATATCCAAGTAGCATTTTTCAACGGGAAAATCGCGATATTTTGCAAATAGGTTGCGATTTGTTTACAATTTTTTAGCGATAAAATCGTAGGATAATCAACACCTGTGCGATCATCCTCAATCTTGTTGTGATTTTATTTCCACATAAAATCGAAAATACTATACCACAATTATTTTCGATAATATTGCAATAAATCGCCATCGATAAAATCGCGATGTATTCTCCAAACAGATTGCAACTCATCGCGATCACTGCTACTTGGGATAAGGACTGAAATCCACTATATTAGAGAGATTTTAAATCCTCAAAAAGGGTCAATTTAGCTCTAAACCCATATCACCTCGGTTGACTGGGGGCACAGAAATGCATTCCAGTTTTCACTCTACAATTTTTAATGGTGTTTTGGCTGTCTGTAATTATGTGTGTACATGTGTGATTCTCTATTAAAGTTAAAGGTATCCTAGTAGCAAACTACCTATAATTCTCAGAAAAACAAACTTTCTGCATTTTAAAAGTGTTTTTGAAAAAACAGTCATCGCCCGCGGGAAAATTTCAAGGATATCATTCGGGGAGGGCAGTGAGGTTAAAGTTTCTCCCCTCCCTCTCACTTGCAAAAACTGCCTTATAGTGAGCAATTTTGGTTGAAGTTGTATCAATTTTAGGGAATTTTTCCAGACTACATAAAGATTTGCCCTCACACCCTTGTAAGTATAGCTTTCTCTTGACAACTTTTGTCCCCCTGAACTTTAGCTAAAATGACACCCTTGAAGATTTTCTGTGCTACAACTTCATTGTAGTTTGTTAAAAGAGGTACCTTTTACAGCATGCTTGGATTGAGTAGAATTTGCGATCAAATGATTGGTTTAGAGGTGGTTTATGCATCACGTCTAAGAATTTAATTACCCAAATAACTTTGCATGTTTAGTCACGCTATCGCCCTAAAAATAATGCCAACAACAGCAAAGATAAAATATTTTTAACAATAGTCTCATGATATAATAAATTCCCTAACTTAGACTTGACTTAACTTGGAAAATATCCAACTTTGTCTATAGACTTACATGAGTCGGGCGCCTTTTGAGTATACTTAACCCATTTTTAGAACAAGAAAAACTTATATTTTTAAACGGATAATTAAAAATAAAAATTATCAATAAAGGTAAAACCATGATTGAAAAAATGGAACAGTTAAATGATATATTTTAAATATCCAAAATGCCTAAGATTCATGTTCACTCATAATAAAGTTTACATAAATGTAATGCAAGTCAAGTATAATTTTGTGTTTCCTCACATTCTCGTTCGTTTATAAAATAAAATTTCGCTGTATTGCAATGCGAGTCAAGGGTAAATTTGTGATATTTTTATAATGCGGGATATCATTGATTAAAATTATACATTTATTGCGTTAATATATTTGAATTACCTACCACATGTGCTGCGATGGAATTAAACTGATGCCAATGCATTCTGGACACAATAAAGAAAACAAAGACCTTCAAAGTTATCCGTCACCGTTACGTTGTTGAATAGAAGGAGTTCAAGATCATGTTCCATCACACACTGAGCTGATGGTCTCTTAAACGCATCAATCATTAAAAACACATTACGAACAGTAAGATTGTTTCGATCGCCAATGGTCAAAGACTAGATCAATCGCCTGTAGATGAGTAGAGTTTTTTGAGATTCTCTATGATAGTACCACGTCGTAGAAAGCATAAACTTGTGTATTTTCGCACTGGTAGTGCAAAACTTAAAATCTTAGGTGTTGTTGCTTTCGCATAGTCTTCATTGTATATACGTTCAAATAGCATCGTTTTCTTTCATTCGTTTCAAAAGTTAAAGGTTCAACGTTAAGATATTGGTGGATGGAATAATTTCGCACGAGCATAGCCTGAATATGAAACCTAGGCATGTTCAATATCAGTTCAGCAGAGGGTAGCTTTTGTTAAGATTAGGGCTGTGCTAACTTGATTAAAATATGATTTCCGGACTGATCGTGCTCAAAAATGATACTAGCATATTCCTGAATCCGAACTTTACAGGACAGGAGCCTTCAAAACTCGGACCATAGCTTCAAATGGGGAAATATTGATCACTCACATCTTGCCACTGATCTTCTCCGTGGAGAACTAATAGTAAGCTACTCGAAGAACATTTAGTTAACTCGCTGCTTACTTTGACTGAACCTTCAAATGGTGTGTCATTTTGCCGGTGGATATGACCCATTTCAAATTTGACTTCGATTATGCAACGGGAAGGCAGCATATACCTAGGATCGCAAATAAAGCGAATAAAATGATTATTTAAAAATCTGAGGTTTACTCGACTTTGTAAGCTTTTATTGAACCTTAAATGATGTTGAGCCGCTAAATGAATATCGTTCATTTAAAGTTCGCCTTCAATTTCATCGTACACGGAGAAAAAAACCTCGTGCTTGGGACCCGAAGTTTAGGTCATGTGGATCTCTGAAGTTTTCAGATTGAGTCTGAACACTTTAGGTCGAGCTGTCGAGGTTCGGATCACACATCTGAAACTTCAGTTCTTACATCTGAAGTACTTCAGATGTGATAATCGAAGTTTTTCGGATGTGGAAATCGAAGTACTTCAGTAAGAACTGAAGTTTCAGATGTGTGATCCGAACCTCGACAGCTAGACCCAAAGTGTTCAGACGCTCAATCTGAAAACTTCAGAGATCCATATGACCTACACTTCGGGTCCCACGCACGAGGTTTTTTTTCTCCGTGCAACAAACCTACTGGGGAGCGCGAATAGTTATCTACTCCTAAAACACATCTATCTTGCTCCATAAACGTTGATATATTAAATATAGACAATGCGTGAACCCACTCGTAGATACCATGCATTTGAGGTTCGCCTTCAATTTTGCCGAGCATAGGCAACAAACGCACCAGGGAGCGACAGTTAAAAAACACACTAGTTGCCTGTAAGCTTTGCATTTCCTTAGTAACTTCTGAGAAAATCGCAGCATGAAAATTTCTTATTTTCCCAATGTAAGAAATAATCCCCATAATTTAGAGTGAATCATTCGTACTTTAACTTTCAACCTGGGCAAATATGCATAATTTTTCTTCAGTTTTTTCTCTTCAAAATAGATTTTGTGAGGACTATGTGCGGGATAGGATTAATATAACAAATACCATATTTTCCTCTACCACTGTTTATCTAAAGTGACGAACATAATTTGCACTTTGTCTGTCTCTGCATGCACCATTTATAAGGCCAATGTAAGAAAAGTCATGATGTACATGTTCTCATGACGTCATTCACCACGGACTCACCAAGGAAATGCCAAAGAAATTACTGGACTTATAGGGGTGCATTAGGGACAGATTTTGTTATTTTCTCGTAATCAATCCTCGTTAGAAACAAGTGTTGAATTTTTTATTTTTTTATAAACATAAAAGTATAAATTTTAATAAGACAGCTATAGAGGAAACTGTTAAAATTCACTAAAAAGAAAACCCTTTTTTGGTAGAATTTACAAGAGAGAAATCTTACCTAATTTTTCCAGAAACCTCTGAGAAGATCTGCTGTAGTTTTTCAACACGAAAAATTCTTTTATAAAAAAGTGTCAACAAAAAATAAAATAAAACCTATAACAGTTTTTTCAGAGCTACAACGTAAATTGTATTAAAAGTAAATCTTACTTAAAAACACTGCAAAAGGGTTTCCTTTTTCGTGAATTTTAACAATTTCCTCTACAGTTTTTGCAATCTGAACCATCAAAACTCGGTTCTGTGACACGCTGAAATTCCTTGGTCGGACACAAGTTTCAGCTGAAAGAAATTTGCAGGTTGTGGCGTCTTTATGGTGTTTATTTGAGGAACAATAGGAACAGGATGCGTCTAAATCTCCGCAGAAGTTTCCGGAAAAATTTCAGTCTCCACAGACCTCGGCGCAAAAACAGGCCTCTTATTTGCCGGCCGCGGCGGCTGCTGCAGCACCCCCTGGACCCGCTGCTGCTGCTGCTGCGGCTGAAAAAGAAACGAAACCAAACGAAAAAATTAAAAATCTCGCACTATTGACAATGCCAAGACCAGATGAACTGGAACACCCTATAACGCTTCAAAATTTCACTTGAAGCCGCCTTTTTATGTGTTAATGGGTGAAAATTTCACATCGAAAATATCAGGAAATGTTCATCAAATCTTAAAAAAATCACAAAAATTTTCAAAAAAAGGCTCTGCAGCCACTTTTGAGAAAATGCATCAGTTGTCAAACAAAACTCAGTAACTTTGCTATGCATCTAACAATACGCTATTCAAACAAGAAAAGGGACCGAAAAGGCTTTGTATTAAAAGGGAAAAAAAAAGGAAAAAAACTGCATTGATACAGCTGTCAAATATTCGACAGAAGTGTCATTATTAGCCAAATACGAATAAATTTTATCTAAAAAGAATTCATTTTGGCAAACATCATTATGCCATAAATTTGCAACATTTTTGGACCAATGTCACTGGAATAAACCGCGGGCACTCCAAATCGCGAATAATCGAGATTTTACTGTGTGTTTTTCACTTATTATCTAGGACACTAGCGTGTGTTTTCTCTCGTAAATTTTAAAGCTGATTTTCTGCTCCGGACAGCTGTCCTAAAAAACTTGCCTGCGTTCGTGCCATTGAGATCCCTTTTCTCGAGGATGGTCACATATAAATGCATCAATGGCGAAGCGTGAATGATCGATTAGCGATATTTCCCCTTTCTCGAGCTACAGTAAAGAATCGAATGGTAAGGTTTTCGTCGCAGATACCCAGTTTATCGATCCTTTTCCATCATATGGGTTTCAACGGCAAATCTATCGATATATCGAAAAGAACGCTACGCCACTGATATGCAATTCTGTTTATCGAGAACAAATTGAAAGTCATAAACTAGATAGAAAGGCTAGATGGAACGGTGAACTCAAAATAAAATAATATTTTGTGCCAGTAGTCTTTTTCTTCTTCTCCTTTTTTCCCCCTCTTCCTCTCCCTTTCCTTTTTTGTTCCCTCGTGTTTAAAGGGGTATACGTACTATCCGTAAATACACCTGATTTGAAAAAGTTGGAACAAGATTTGAATGTGTAACGACTCATCCTCCTTTCTCATGGTCTGCAAGCAAAAGCAAAGTGCCAATTTAAAGGTCGTAACGCCGGTGCCAATGAAGGAAGTGCAAGTGAAAGGATAAAAAGGATAAATGGTGGGCGCGGTAGGACTTTAAGCTCCTCCCTTCAGCTCAATACACGCTGGAAAATCGTTCTTTTCATGTGCTATTTCTAAAAGTGCTCCTTAAACAAGGAAATATCGTACTTTCAAACAAGCAGGTTTTTTTCTGCATGCTTTGCTCTTTTCCATGCCACTTACATCCTACCATACCTATTTTGCACCGAATCTGTATTCGTCTCGACACCATCTCTCCTTCCAGGATCTATTAGATCTTTCTCCATATTTTTGGAGGGCACTCGCTGAGGAACACAGCCACGGCATTCATCTACAACTAAATTACCCTTTATTTCATGTGAAAACGATTTTACCACCTAATATTCTTACCTATTATAGATGAAGCTGTTGAACTTTACGAAAAAATTAGTAAGAAACTAGAATAGTAGTCTACTGGTATTTCTGCTTTGCTAAGGAAGAGCGACATATGAGTCCTTAGACGTTGCCATGATAAAATAAGCATTTTTAGGAAAACTTACGAATATTTTTCCTCCAATTTTTTTCAGGAATTTATACGCAATATTAGCTGAAATGCCTGAACATTTCAAGAACGAATATTTAAAAATTTCCTCGAACATAAATATTCACTTAGAGGAAATTTGGCACCGTCCATTTGTTCTTACAAAGTTTTCCACATTTTGGCAGACTTCCTTTCCTTCTTTTCAACCAGGGATTAAACTCCCAGAGAACAACCTTTGTAGTTGTTAAAGATTGAAAGCTAACCGGACCACGTTTAAAGAGGAACCAAGCCACATCAGCTATTGTCAATTTTAACTGAGCAATATGATTTTTTATAAGAGAACGTTTGTGCGGATTTCTTTGAAGTTTTTCAGGAATTTGCTTCGTATTAAGCAGAAAATTCACTGAATTTGCACAAAAATCCGCACAACCGGTTTCACTTAAAAAATGAAATTGCCCAATCAAAGGCAATAGCTGATGCGGATTCGTTCGTTTCTGCTTAACGCGGTCCAACTAGGACCAGCATAACTGCAATTCACGTTACCAAACTCTTTCTTGTCTCGTGTTTTTACGGTGAAACGAAGCAACATGACGCTTTGAAATTCTCTGAGACTTTACTTTAGATTGTAAAGAATGTATCAAAAACATGTCAAAGCAGAATTTTGACTACTTTTTTGTCAACGGTATGATAGGAGACGTAGGGCAACGTCTGTCGTAGTTAGGCTGATTATATGGATTACATTTAGCAACAAGGAGCCGCTATTTCTACCTCATTTCAGAAACAACATATATGCCATTGGTTTCCCTATGCAGATATGTGCTTTTATGGGAGAGCCAGAGATAATGTTCCTCATTGCAAAATGTAATCCATATTAGAAGCCGTCCAAATGGATCGCATTCAGCAAAAAGAAACAAGCGTGAGTACGGTGCTTTCAAAGCCGTACAAATTCTTTTTTTCTTTTAAAAATAATAAATATATATACAGTATTAAAAGTAACACAATTATTTCCCTTTGAAATAAACATTTTTTTGGTAGGATGTGAAAACTATTTGATATTTTGGGAGACTTTTTTAGATAATTATGAAGAAGCAACATTTTAAAAACACTGTATTTGCGCTGGTTCCTTTTTGTTAAATGCGATCCAAATAAGGCACTTGCTCTGATACCTTATTTGAATTACATTTTGCAATATAAGGAACCACTAGCTCTGGCACTTCCACAAAAGCACCTTTCTGCTTAGGGAAATCAATATCATATATGTTGTTTCTAAAATGAGCCAGAAATAATGGTTCCTTTTTGCAAAATGTAGTCCATTTCATCCGTACTTAAATTGAGAGCTGATTCTTACCGCCTCCAGGATAGTAGTGAGGGTATCCATAGCCGTAAGGATGGTAACCATAGTAAGCAGGGTAGGCTTTAGGTGAATCAACGCTTAGGGCAAAACCGAGGCCGAAATCTAAACTTTTTGCGACTTTTTTAAAACCAAGTCCGAGCGCAAGTCCAACGCTCTCGTCGGTTTTTAAGCTCTCGCCGGATTCAAGAGGTGCGCAAGCTACCATAGCGATGACGGCCATCAAGCAAACTGAAATCCTCATAATCTGTCGAATTAAAATGTGAAGTTAATTAAACAAGTAAAAAAAGGAGATGCTGAAGGAAAACGTCGCATGAGCTTCCGGTTATCACCGAATTTCCGCCGATGGGATAATTATTCTTTGGGAAGTTGTGAGTATCTTTCCCTGAAAATTTCAGACACTGAAAATCTCTGAAATATTGGAAACAAATTATTCACTCGTTCTTCAACATATTAATGTTTTATCAGAGGAAATTCGGCAACGCCCGAGAATTTCAACGGCTGTCTTCCTCGGTGCGGTCAGACAAAAAAAATTACATTGATTATACATCATTTTGCAGTAAGCAGCATTTGCAATGCAAAAATAAATCGCAACTTATTTCAGTTTTAACGTAACATAGTTTTCAAAGAAGGGAACCCCTTCAATTAGTATTATAGGCAACGTATACAACACTAGTATACAGCTACACTGGAAAAAAAACACATTCGATCTAGAGTCTGGACTCTTGAAAACATTGACAAGAAAAAATACTGTCGATTCAATCAGATTTTTGCTTAAATCAAAAGGAAATCCGCTCAAATTAAGAGGCTTGGTTCTTGATTTAGGCAAAAATTCGACTGAATCCAGAGTATTTTTTCTTGTCGATGTTTTTAAAAGTCTGGACTCTAGATCCGATGTGTTTTTTTCCAGTGTAGGATACAGCAGGTATAATATCGTTATGTACTTGCAAGTAGTTGCAACCTGCGCTACCCTGGACATCGTTTCAAAGGCCAAAAAGCAACGTTTAGTATTACTAGAGATATGTTTCGTTCTACATATGGACACGATCATTGACGTGATTCACCGCGGATGTGCAAAAATTCTTTTTTTCCACCTCGGATTCATCGATCAATGATTTACGTATGCACAGTACAGTTGGATTGAGTTAAAAAGCATTGGTAATAATGATTAGAACATTTTAAAAGAACCTTAAAAGGTCCCTAGAGAAAAGATAAACGAGGGATCGATGAAAGTATATAAAACGGGACTAAATGATTTGATCAAATTGACTCAAAGGAACCGTGCTCATTTTCGCGACTGAACGGGTTCGCCCCTTAAAGTCCTAGTTATTCGCCGCGCTCGGACGAAAAAAATCTTTGTCCTTACAACGCTCATTGCTCATAGTGATTTCCAAGTCCTATTTAAATTTTTAGTTCACAATTTGAATTTTGTAATTTGAAAAAAATGGGGAAACCGCGGAAAAATTGCAAAAACTGAGTTTGGTGGTTTTAGATAAAATTGAAAAATTGGAAAACCGAACAAATACTTTCTTAAAAGATGGACTTGGACTCCATCGTGAGTAGTATGAGATCTAAGATTACTTTTCTTTGCGCTGAGTAACTTTTTGGTGATATTTTGTAGTGGATATTGATGACCTGGAAAAAAGGCTGGTAATAGAGCTGCTGCAGGCTGATTATTGAAATTGCGGTTGAAATTGACAAAGCGATAGGCAAAGAAGACAAAGGAATATGGAGCGATCCTATTGCTTAAAATGGTTGGCTCCTACATAGTTTCTCCGGGAGAAAGTGATGGTCAAATTATAGGATCTCTCGTGGGTTGTTTGTCAGTCCATTGATCTACTATTAGTACCTTCTTTCTCCATTACAACCACCCACTTCCACGAATAAGATCCCTTCACGTCCCTTTTGTCTTCTAAGTCTATAGTTTTGTCTATCCATTTCAAAAATCAGCCCACAGCTCAAAACTTTTGTAAAAAAGGGGGAAAATCCAAAACCAATTTGACCACGTATTTTCCGAAAGGACAGGTGAATGAAAATTTAGGGCCTGGCGATTTAAGTATATATTATATTTACACTACCAAAGTATTTTTATTCTATGATTTAAATTATATTATATTACCTGTGTCATTGTGAGAGAGTGGCAGAATCCGGTAATATTAGAAAGACTGAGAGCCGACTGTAACTACAGAAGTCAACTGACTTAATGTTTTTGAGCGGAAACAGGTCAAAAATCTAGTTTTATCTCCGAGCGGATCAGTTTATTTTCGAAAACCATTAAAAACGCATTATCCGAGCGAGGAATTAAAATATTCTGCCAGCGCGGGGGATGAACCTATCTTTTTCCAGCCGCGTCGCGACGTCGTGGACGCTGTGGAATATTTGCGATGACATGACCCCTGGGGAGTTTGCAGTTAAGGTCATAATTCTGCGTCGGCGTGGGGCACGGCACAAATACCTGGGTACTTTGTTTTATGTGCAGTCAGTAAGTTATCAGAAAAACCTGGAAACCTTTATTTGTGAAAAGTAGGTGATAATTCGTTAAAATGATATACAATAGAGGAATAAATTTATATTTGATGGAGTTAGGTATAAAATGGACCGAGTTAAGAGGGTTAGGCACCCTAAAGGAAAGGTTTTTTTTCCATACAGACATGAAAACCTAATTTCTCTGGGGATTACTTGTATTAATAAAAATAACAATTTTGGTCAAGCGGGTTGCATATTCGTGCCTTAGATACTGGAAATGGCGCAATCTACATTGAACGCATTCCTGTTTAAGTATTGTAATGACTTCAATGTTTTATATTATTGGGTATAACTGCATAGATTGATGTGACACTTGTGACAGATAAAGTTTTTAATTATGACCACACAAAGAACTTTTTTTGTGTTTTCCTTATTTCCTCTCATGCTTTGACTTTGAAATAATGTTCACATAATAAACTGGATGTAGTACATTAATAATATTCCTCCGCCAAATCAGAGAGCTTAATTTTTCGTTTTTTAAATTGTTTTTTATTTTAACAAAAAAGAGGAAGTTTCTTGGTGCAAAAGAACCCATAATAGACAATTTCCTAATCACAAGGCGTAATTGATTTTTTTCACTGGATTGCGCAACTTCAAAAATTATTAAAAGTCTCCCAGACCTGTTAAAAATAATTTAAATACATCTTCTTGTTTAGTGAGATATGTACTACGAAATAGTGAAACATTTTTTTTTTGTGTCTTACCCCCTTAAACAGATATGTAACAAGTCACATCAAGTTTGAATCTAGAAAAAGAGGTTTGAAGATATATCCCGTATAAAAGGATACATATGATTCGTACTCAATGATAAGGACAAAGTTGAATGGCTATTTTCACGTTGAAAGTATTTTTTTCCACTTTGAATTTTCGTCAGGCGGATAATTGCAACCAGCTGACTTTTTTCCCAAAGTATGCGACTCGATGCGTTCCTGTTACACTCAGCACGAATGATCTTTGAGTTAAAAAAATAAGTATATAAATTAGTTGGTTAGTGTTTATTCTGTACAATTTTCTACAGGAACATCCAAACACACACTCATCCGGCGTTTTTTCTAAACACGGGGCGGCAGTGCTCCGCCTGTAGGTAGCTCGTTTGCATGTCTACTTTTTAAAACGCCTGCAACATCGGCAACCATCAGTGCGTTTCATCGATGTGTTTACACATTTCCCGCCCTCGAGTGGTACACACATCATTAGCATTGTGAGCGCACACACCAGTGAAACTTTCATAACGCTTCTTGAAAAAATAACTAATCAAACGGTCCATTAATGAGGGAAGCAGCCGACGGCGCATTTTATGAGAGATCTTAACAACGTCTCTTAATTTTTTGTTCGGATGAGAGGACGGAAGAAGATTCAGATACCTAGATTTTAGATGGTAAGATTCCTCTGCAAGAAAATCGAGGAAAATTGTACTTGGAAACAGTTATAAATCAGTGATGGTTTAGCATCTTTGATTACTCATCTATTCGCTTCAGACGGTTCAATACTGTTAGCTTGTAGGAATAGGATAATAATACCTTGCAAAAGTCCACGTGATCTGCTGAGAGTGCAAAAAATGGATCGAGTTTTTTTGCTAATCGACGAAATTTCAGGAACGCACATCTTAGTTTGCAGATTTTCCGTCAACATGTATTTTTTAGATGGAAAAGTACTTACGTCATTTATTGAAAATTTCCCAGATTTTTCTTTCCCGGGTGAAAAAAAATCTGAAAATTTCAAGCAGTAGCGTTGGTCTGTTCTCGTTTGATAAAATGAAATGCAAGCGGAAATTTTAAAATGTCGCAAATAAGATGGGTGCACTTTTCTGCTAATTTACCGACGTTTTTCGGCTCTCATTACAGAACCGTTTTCCTTTTTTCACACATCCAATAAAACTTTAGGTGAGAGTTAAAGCTTTGAAATGCCACATACCTCATACCACATACTTATCTTGAAACTTACACTCGAGGCGCAAAAATGAAAAGAAAAAGGAGATGAAGTTTTGCTGTTGAATTTTTCTTCCCCTTCACTCTTCTTTGCTCTTCTTCCTCTATTCTCCTTTTTTATTTTTCCTCTGCTTTTTATTACTTTCTCGCTCACCTCACGTAGAAGTAGTATTGTCATCCCCAAAGAAAAAAGAAAAAAAAAGTTGAAATCCATCATTTCTAGGCGTTTGAAGGTGCCTGGAGTGAAGAAGAAGAAAAAAAAAATTTGAAAAAAAAAAAAACTTGAAAAAACATGTGTCCGTCCGTCAGAGGCGTCCCCCAAATCTGTGTGCAGCCATATCTCAAAATTGATTCGTTCAATTTCATTCAAAATTTGCATGGAGACCCATATCTATGGTTTATTTTTAGTTTAACTTTTCCTAAGACCCGGAAGGCGAAACGATCACTTGGGTCAAAAAAACTCGAGACTAGGGTAAGAACAGAGTAATCTTGAATTGAGGAATGATTCGACATAATATACGAAAAAAATATCAGATTCTACCTGATTGATGACAACACATGAGAAAGGTTGTTTGATTTCAGGCACTGTTATTATCTACTTACACATGACGGCACTTGGATGTAAAAATACCACAGATGAAGCTTCGTTTTCCTTTCTTAAATCACGGCGCCAGGATACGACTATTCGTACTCTATGGTTGTGCGTAATGCATGTGCAAAAATTGAAGGCTTCCCTCATTTTCACAGAAATAGCTACGTTTTCATTTTTTACATCACGGCGCCAGGATACAACTATTCGTACTCCATGTTTGTCAGTGGTGCATGTGCAAAAATTGAAGGCGCGCCGGCTTGCCTCATTTTCACAGGAATAGCTTCGTTTTCCTTTCTTACATCACGGCACCAGGATACGACTATTCGTGTTCCATGGTTGTGCGTGGTGCATGTGCAAAAATTGAAGGCGCACCGGTTTGCCTAATTTTCATCAACTACATACATATGCATCGTCGTGCATGACAGGGGAAGAGAACATCAAGAGGGGACAAGGAAGAGAGAGACACAGAACGCCTCTACTATTACACTTCCAGAGTTCTCTGAATTGCTTAAGATACGCCAGGGCTCAGGAAAACAGAACACTTATTAGATATTTAAGTCGGAGGCAATTATAAAAATCAGGCATTTTATTAAGTGCCTAGGCCGGTAGTCAAAATTTTGACAGTTTACGGAATTCTGTCACTGTATGGCGAGGAATTCACGGACTTTCAATATTTTGGGAAGAATAACTCTTCAAATCCGCAAACTCTCCTTGTTCCTTCCTCTTTAAATGCCTCTTGTACATTTAAATGCTAACATTTTAAAAATTCTATGTCTTATGATATGCTGAAAATTTCAAAATAAATGTGCGTTCAGGAACTAAAAATCGTTTCAAACACCAAGTGTATGCTGCATATTTTTTCAGAGAATTCTGTTTTACAGGAGCAACGAATTATATTTTCTAAAATTAGGAAAATAATCAAAATGCCAATCTAAGTAATAATATTTTACTACTTGCCATGGGCATTTGAAAAAATGCCTGATTTGACTATTTGCCTTCGACATTTACACTAACACGCCAAGGAAAATATTATTACTTTTAGTGCAGGTGCCTGGTAAGCTTACCTGGAAATTTGGGTCCACAGCGATTTTTTTGGCTTACTTTATGTTTTTTGGGTCGCTGAATCCGAATCTGAAGTTTCCTACCGCTAATCTGGTGAGAATTTGTTCCGCCTGTATGAAAAAATGGCCAAAAAAGGCCTTTTTTTGCGGTTTTTTTAATATAGCGGCTACGCATGAGAAAAAGTCCCGGATTTAATTAATGTTTTGAACAGCTGACATAATTTGGAAGAAAACGGTATATGAATATGCTATAGGTTTGCTCAAAAATTGAGGAACGTCGGATCTCGGAACTTTGGAAGGCTTCGGAACTTGGCTGACCGCGGCGAGCCGGATCATGCGTTGACAGGTGCGCCGCGAAAACGTGAATGGGCGCGATGTTCACGATGCTGTATCATCCTCTATTTTTCAGCAAACCTTGCATATATGTGCACCATTTTCTTCCAAATTATGTCAGCTATTCAAAACATTATCTGAATCCAAGACTCTTTCTCGCATGCGTAGCCGCTATATAAAAAAAAAAAAAAAACGCAACAAAAGGCCTTCTTAGGCCATTTCTTCAAAATGGCGGAAAATCCTCACCAGATACGCGGTTGGAAACTTCAGATTCGGATTCAGCGACCCAAAAAACATGTAGTAAGCCAATAAAATCGCGGTGTACCCGAAATTCCAGGTAGCCTCATTTTTAGCTACCAGGCGCCTGGACTAATAAGATTGAATTGAATATAGAAGTGGCCTCAACGCTGGTCTAGTCGATTTACCTTTTTCGTTCTTGCAGTTATGAAAGCATAGTTTAGGTGCTCGTAACATCAGTCATTCCATTTATCTCATGTTCGAATTTTATGCGACACGTCACACGAGTATCCCGATATGGAAAGTTGACAGTTTCGGAAACTCCTTCAATTGCGGCGTGATACCTTAGGCATTCCGAAGAGTTTGAATAGTTGTATCTCTGCGCCTTACAAATGCGATGGAAGATCATATTGAATGAATATTGAAGTAGCCTCAACGCTGGTCCAGTCGGTTTACCTTTTCCGTTATTGCAGTTTTGAAAGCATAGTTTAAGTGCTCGTAAGATCAGTCATTCCATATATCTCATGTTCGAATTTTATGCGACACGTCACACGAGTATCCCGATATGGAAAGTTGGCAGTTTCGGAAACTCCTTCAATTGCGGCGTGTTACCTTGTGCATTCCGAAGAGTTAGAATAGTTGTATCATTGCGCCTTACTAATGCGATGGAAGATCTACGCCAGGTGCTTGATAGCGTAGCGGTCAGGGGGCAGGGCCCCCTAGTTCATTTATAAACGGAAACTAATGCCTCCATCCGATATCACATAATCTTTTTCACCATGCCTCATTAGATTTTTGGACACTTCAGGTTGAGATGCTAGTAAACTTATTTGTAAAATAGCAAGAAAAACATTCACAAGTTTTCCAGCGGAGAAAGTAGGCATTGTCTGAGGGCTCTTACGGTGTTTTTCTTAATCACAGTAGAATTGTGAATCAAATCGTTTTGGAAGAAGCGCTCATTTTTAGCTGATCGCTATAAAAAAACTAAATACGGCCAATTCTTGTTCCCAAGATGACTAACTACTAAATCTCAAACAACGTAAGTCAATATATTATTGAGTTGACAACGAGTTGGTACGAGATCAGGATGTCAATTTATCGGCATAAACAGGTGGGGTAACACTCGTTCCAAGTTATCAAGGGTTCCACAAACTTGGATGGCTTGGATGGACGACATGTTTAACGACGATTTACTGTTACTATACTAGGTGGATAGGAATAGTGCGAGAGCGCCTTTTCAGTCGCGTAACTGCTCAGAAAACGGCAAGTCAGTGCGCCTTCAATTTTTCACAAATGCAACGCAGACATCCTTCAAGCACGATTAGTTGTATCCAAACGCCGGGCGCTGTTATGTGAACTGCACGAAATCAACCACCTGACGTTAACGTTGTTACTGCCTGAATGTGAACAAAACTGTACATCTCTCTCACAGTAAACTCTCGGGTGGATCCGGCATTTATTTAATCAGTTTTACGCCGAGTGCTAATACTCTAAACCTGCTAAACCCCTAATTCCCTGCTATAAATCAGTGAAAAAGCTAAGCCAGTGCGCCTTCAATTTTTTACATATGCAACGTGGTCATCCATCGGACACGAATAGTCGCATCCTGGCGCCGTGCGCCGTGATGTTCGATGAGACAGCGCCACAGCGCGCGCAGCGCTTACTGCGTGGGTGTTGTGTTGTTGTGTGTGAGGGTGAGTTTGTTTTGTTTCTAACCTAACTTATCAACTTATCTTCCTTTCCGGTGATAACAGATTATTTCTCTCCGTGTTTCTCTACATGTTTTGAGGAAGTTTATCGGTCTTCGTTCTACACACGAGGGTTGATTATCACTTTTAAACTCGTAATTCTTTTTTATCTCAGTCGTTCGTGTCAATCAGGAAGGCACTCGGGATTATCTCAAGCCACATGTCACCACATGTTACAGAGATTCTTCTTATTTTACAGTAGTGAACGGTGAGACTGTAGTCTCTGCTCCAGTTACAGTAAATTATCCTTTTCTGTGCTATAAGTTGCAATACAAGATTTACACAACACCGGATTTATCGTCACATCAGTAATCACATCAGTATCGTAAACATAGAAATTCCTAAGCGTCCAACTCAATTTTGATCACGAAGTTAGGTGCGTGTCAAAAAATATTTTTCAGCATTCTATTACGTAAGTTAACATTTGAACCTTTTGATCTCAGTATGTCTGAAAATCATGTCATTATTATTTGAGTGAAGCTCTGTTGGTGAGCTTTCTGTCAGAATTATTACTCCAAAGGAATCAGTACGATCACATGGGTATGTTTTAGCAAAGGTTACAGTCAGAGCATGTATGATACCAGTTGTTTGTTGGGATAGGAACTTCTCAAGAGGATTTTACTTACTCAAGGATTTCAGTGCGCTATCTAAATTCCATGATTCGCACCTAACTCTACTTTCTCACCTGACTCTTTTCCTGTCTAGTAATCATCCTAGCCTCCAACATAGATTCAACCTAAATTCTACTGCCTCAAACTGGCACTTAGGTACCAAAAAATAATAAATACATGCTAAGTTGGATGGATGCCTAAATGTGATGCCTCTTTAAACTCTCGGTAACACGCACTACTAAACCTACACAGAGATTATTTGGAAATGCATACGTATCGAAGGCAAACACAAATAGACCGTTCATGAGCCTTCGATGTCAGGTAGAAGCTTTTATCTTCAAGGCCCCTTTGCCCACCTCCAAAACTTGCTCTCTCGTTGGCTCTAGTTGGCTCCTGATTAATATGCTGAATGATTTTATGGCCACACTTCTGTTGGGTGCTTGACCTCGCTGGTGGCACCCTGAAAGACATGCTTCAACAGCTAAAAAGGCAGTGCTATGAGAATTGCTACCTACTTATGAGATTGTGTCAAATCCCTCAAAGCAAAATTTCCATTAAAATGCGAGGATACGGGGAAATTAATACTTACTACTCATCTTTGACGCAAACTTAAGTGATGACAATTTGATAAAGAAATAGCAAGAAAAAGTTGGTTAAAATTTTAATCAGAAATTTTAGTAAATGATTTCGAAATGGCCTGAATGGGCCAGTTGCGCTTGTCACAGAATTGTATTTTGATGCTTTATTCTTGCAGATCAACCGACAATAATTAGATCTGTCCAAACAGCAACTTTCTACGTTGAATATTAATAAAGATTTTGTGCCTTGAAAAACTCAACCTTTGACGTCATCCACCGTTATAGTACATACCATGTTATGCACTGCCACGATGGATGACGTGAAAAACCCAACTTTTCAAAGGACATTATCTCGGTTAATATTCAACGTAGAAAGTTGCTGTTTGGACAGATCTTGTTTTTAGCTAATCCACAAGAATTAAGCATCAAAACACGATTCTGTTATCAGTGCAACTGGCCCATTTGCCCCGAGATGGGTTGCTTACCAGTCAAGAAAGTGAAGTAACATAATTCGAGTAATGTGCCAAAAATGTCCATTTTTTTTCTCAGTGCTGTGATCATTTGTTTCTCATTATTTATTAATCTCTTTCAGGAGCTTGGAGAGGTGAATCATTTCGAGAAAAATGCTGCCCAGCAAGGACGACTCAGTGGAGAGAAAAATCGGGAAACTTTCAGAGGATGAATTTCGGCAATTGAAGCAAAGGTAATAACAAGTTGCAAGTATCCTCATAATTGAATGACTTGAAGTTAAAGGTATTACATTAGGAGGAGCAGTGCGTTGAAACCAGCTTTTCTCCCTGTCATTTGTCTGGTTTTTGTAAAAATTGCTTTTCTATTGTATCCACAGGACATACTAGTTGAAGCCTGGTGCTGATTGGCCAGGGAAGCAGAAAGGGACTCATCGTCCAGGGGTGCAGAAAGCGCTCATTTGATCGATAGAAGGAAAAATGCGAAGGTAGTTGAATGGGGAAATAAGTGCAGGCAGAACGCACCATAACATGTCGTCACCTTCCAGGCAAAGTATCACAAGCGCCATGCAACGTTTAAAAATTTCCGCCGCCATTTTATTTTTTTACAGAGAAATTGTTCAACGAAGCTGTCCGAAAATTTCACTGAATTTTCTTTGTGCTGCCGATAAAATTTAGTGAAATTTCCAAACAGATCCAACCAACAATTTCTCAGTAAAAAAATAAAATGGCTGCGGAAATTTTTAAACGTCGCACAGCGCTTGTGATACTTTGCCTGGAAGGTGACGATGTGTTCTTTTTTCAGAGGAAAACTACTAAGTGCTCTCTTCTGCAAAGAAAATAGTGAATTGTGCTTTTCATGTGAAGATGATAGTGGAGCTCACAGTTGTTCAAGGACAGCAATGTGACAATATTTCAAAATCTGGCATTAGTTCTGAAACACACTGCTCAAACTAAATTATAGTAAAGGTGTTAAAATTGACAGACATTGCAGTCCATTCTCTTCTGCCTACTTCAGTGTACAAAACGTGTACGGTATGTTTCTCATATTGTTGTTCACCGAAGAAGTCTTTACTATTCGTCAAATCTAACTTTTCATCCTTTGTATTCAGTTTTGCATCTCCTTTTCCTTCTCTTTATAGGCAGCAGTTGCAAGTTACGTCAAAAGAACTTCAAGAGCTTGAGCAAAAACTGAGAACGGCATATATGTACAAAGAACTCGAGGCTCAAATCGAGGAGCGGAAACTTAACAAGTTACAAGAGAAGGTGATACATTTTTATCTCTCTTGCTGATTTAGTTTAGTGAATAGTTAGTTCAAGTCATGACTTTTAGGTATGTCCATCATCATCTGTATTTTGAATTTTGAAAAAAAATCCTCGGAATCAAAGGTTTAGCTTCTTTGCCTCTGAAATTGGTTGATGCCGAGTGCCTGTGATTTTTAACTGAAGGTCTTTCTAGCTTCAGTCTCATTGGTACAATTTAAGCACCTATTTGTGTCAGAACCTATTGTTAGTGAGAATTCTTTATGCCAGAAAATTAATTTACACTGTTTTTTATTCACTACATATTGTAAATTATTGGTTAATGTGGCAGGGTGTGCCTCGGCCCCCCATGATTTTCTCTTACCGTAGGAATGGAGGAAGTTCCCAGTCTTACTATTTTAAAAACATGCTCTTTTCAAAAAGTGATGCTTGCTTTTTCTTTCTCTCTTTATTACAAATGGATGCAATTTTGTAAGAAAAGCCGATTCTCTTGCTGAGACGAAAGGTCATTCACACTCTCAAAATCCATTTTTGTGGCGTTTCTATGTTTGCAGCTGATTGGTCAGGTGTATGAGTAGATAGTGTCTGTATCTCTGTCATACGTTTCCAAGGCACAACTTTTATTATATTTTATTCAACTCCGTCAAAAATTGTTAGCAGCAAGAACACAAAGCAAATTTTTACTTGAATCAGGTGTTTCTTAAATATTAGAGAACCTAGTCATTTCATTTTAAGTAGTGTCAGATTCATCTCTCCTAACTACATAACTGTGATGGACGCAGTCTGTAAGTCTGCAGAAATGATGAGCACTCAGGAAGTTTGCTGCCATTGATAGGCGTTTTTCGTTTAATTTCTAAAATAAAAATGCAAATCACCATAAAACATTTTCTCTCTGTAGTTGCAGGAAGAGTTGTCACATAAAGTAACTGCTGCGATTATCAAAAGTGGAGAGCTGATGGAAGAGGAGAAAGCTCGTGAAGCAGCCAAGAAGAAAGAGATTTACAGGAAGTGCTTAGAAAACCAAATTTACTTGAACGCTGTGCGAAGGGAAGATGCTTTCAGACAATTTTTACGGGAGAAACAAATTATTGATGACATAGCTCGGGCTCTCAGAGAAGAAGAGTTGCGGTAACTATATTTTAATGCATGTTTTGCTCTCATGTGTTAGTGAATAAAAATTTTGTGGATGATCAAGTGTGCGAAAAGGGGTTATTTTAGATAGTCTTAAGAAAGACAGAGGTAAAATATTTGCAAACTAAATGCTGATTTACTAATAATGTATCCATCAATTGAGGGGCCGCGGGCTGAAAAGGCACTTCTCAGTTGTGTTGTTCCAGAATCTACTCTAAAATTCCATTTACTGTAAGGGAAGTGATGCATGCGCCCTTGCAATTCAATGAAATTTTCAATTAATATTCTTCATGATTTTCCAATGTTCTATCAAAACATTTTTTGATAAATTATTCAACAGCTTCTTCTCTAAGACATAAATTATCAACGAAGATTCTGAAACACCTTAATCTAAATGTGCCCATCTTGCACCCAGCACCTCAATTACCAGATCACCTTAATTTTAAGCAATTGATTTACAACAATAAACTTCTGTAATCCTTCCAACCATGAACATAGATTTTATTTTAGTGCCAAAAGACAGAAACATTGTGAAAAAAACAATCAGCTAAAACGTGTAAAAATAAGTAGACATAAAACGTAAGTTATTAACAGATAAATTTGTGACTAAGTGATTGTTACCTTGATTGTACTTTACCTCTCTCTTTAAGAATAAATAGGTAATATCATTCAGCTGTTGGGCATCTTCAAAGAAAATTAAATAAATCATCCTAATACATCATTAATGTAGGAAGCGCTTCCATTAGCCCCCAGTTTCTGAATTTGAAAAATAGATATTGTCATAGAGTCACTATAAGTACACAGTTCGAAGTCTGAAGACTTTTTTAGAGAAAAAATTTGTAATGGCTCCCTCGAAAGTATAAAAATGACCTTTATACAGAAACGGTACAGTAATGAATTTACACCCAATCTTTATCCAAACTTAGCAAATCTGCTAATATTTTTCAATTTTGTAATTTTAATTTTTTTCAGAGCTCAAGAAGCTAAGCTTAGATTGAAGCAACTGACAAAGGAATCAATTGAACGTTTCCTGAAAGCGCGAGAATTATGGAAACTTCGTGAAAAAGAAGCACAAGAAGAAGAAGACAGGTCAGCACTAAGGCTTTTAATTTTGTTTTTACAAATACATCAGAAGGCTATTGACTACTTAATTTTTCTGAGTATGCCTTTAATCTTCTATTTAAAATATTATGAAGCAAGCAGTCAGTCTTTCCGTTCGGTAAATGAAATTGAAATGCTATAAGGATTTCAGGAAATAAATTTTACTTGCACGAGTGTTCAATTATTTTGATCAATTATATGTTTCTCCTGGAGACTAAAAATAGTTTGTATGAAGGTGCAAGTCATGAATTTTTATCGTTTATAGGGTGAAGAGACAGGAATGCTCGAAACGATGCATAATCCAGCACGTCTGATCATAACATGTGCAGATTTTAGAAAATACTTGAGTTTGTGTGATTTACTCCCTTGCAGGGGCTTTTAAATTAACAAGTACAGTGCCCTCATTGTACTTGAAGCACTCGTCTGACGTGAATAGCAGTCTGAAAATCATGTATCTCAGAGATGTGACCCAATTACGTGTTTTCCTTTTTTATTTCATTTCGCTTTGAATGTGCCTCAAAATCTAGCGGTTGTTAAAGGTAAACATAGAACATGCTGAGGTGTACATTAAACAATCCGATTTTTGCCCTAGCTTCATTTTTCATGTTATGGGTTACAAAAAGGAAACATTAGAAATCACTTACTCAATAGAAAAAGTTGGTCTTGGGAAAAGATAAGGGCATTCTTTTAAAACTTATTTCTTAACTTTATTCTGATTTCAGGCGCATTCGCAAGTACCTGGCGGAAGAACAAAATTTAGAGGAGAAAAGAAAGAGAGCCATACAGGAAAAAGTTGAAAAGCAGGCCAAAATTCAAGACTTAGCTGCTCAAAAAATTAAAGAAACGAAGGTATGTTGTTCTTCGTTAGGTCCGTTGAAAAAAGTCTATCAGAAATTTTCTAATCGAGAGATAATCAATAGAAATGCGACTTTCTTTAGAGAAAAAGACCCTCAAAATTGGAGAACTCAAAATTCAATTACTGGTACCGGTGTCGGTACAATAGAGGAATGTTTATCGAAAATTTTCACATGGAATTCACCCAAAGGTGCCTGATCAAATCAGAATTTTGGTAATTTGAAGTTTGTAGTTTGCAATTTGAAGAGCATAGCTTCAAAAAAAAGCAATTTGAGTTTTTATTTCAAAACATTCAGAGCTTTTGAATTGTTGAATTTAAGTTCAAATTTACATCCTTTTTCATTGCAAAAATATGTGTTGAATTTGACTTGGTTCTCTTTGCAGGCTGAAAGGCTTTCTTGTTATTAAAACTAGATAAATTATAGATATCATGCATCTCCCATCAAAAAAATTTCGAAAGTGCAGTAAAAGTAAAGTCATCTTCACTAGCAGCATTTATAGAGATTCTGCTGTGTTTCAGATCACATCTAAAAGATTAATTTCTCTTAAAATGAAAAATCCTTGGACCGCCGTTCTCACAGAAATCCTCTGAAGAGAAAATTGCATTTTAATCATTTTATTTTGGCTTCTTTTGTCAGTGAAGCTTTTGTAGGATCCTTTTTTAGTATTTAAAAAGTTTCCTCAGTGTCTATTCAATCGTATATTTCTGTAGACTCTGTGTGAAAAAATCAGCAAAAGCTGTCCTTTTTACAGTTTTGAGACTGATTTTTTGAAAATATAGTTCATCAAATGGACCTTAGTTCAAATAATATCCTTTCTGTGAAAAACGCCTCATTCTTCGAGAGAAAATTTCTCAATTAATGAAGCATCCAATCAATTGTATAGAAGCATGTCCATAATATTCTTTTTATCAAAACATTTTTCAAATTATTAAAACTTGCACAGTTTTTTTATCTTCATATCGTTGATTACAAATCCATGTTAATTCAATGTCACCCTACGTTTGCAAATATTTCCAATTCCAAGTAAAATTTATTCCAAGTGATTGCGGTAGACTCACGGGTCGTAAGACAAATAATACTGGTTGTAAATTCCAACTTACCAAAATGTGTTCTTGATATTTGTATCTTTGGACATTTACATACTGAAAATCTCAAAAATGTTTACTATTCATGGTTAGTTTTTTATTTAAACTACATAAACTGAGCAAAATCCCAAGCTGAGGCCATTTTGATGTTTTCTACGTCGCGTCAATTTCTTTCTAATTTTCTTTATAACCAAGATCAATTGTTTACATTTTCCATCATGAGTTTTTATTCTCAGTTAACATTTCACATATTTTCAATTTTCTCACAAAGTGAATTTTCTACCTCATTTTGAACAATGTAGTGTGAAATGGTTATGTTCTTTACCCGTAGAATGACTCTGAAGTGATTTGAATAGGTGAGAACGAAAAACACCAACTCGGTAACTCGAAAATGCTCAATTTTCCTTGAAGACAGTTAATTTACTTAAGGTCATTGAAGTTAGCGCATCTGTTCCAACTTGAACCTTTAAAGTGTCCATAAGTACTTGTCTTTTGGCAGCAAAAATCTTTTTCTTAAACTAACTTCTTCACCTACTGTGCAGTTTTGTGTGTGTCTTTATTATTTTCATTTTTTCGAGTTGGTGTGTTTTCTCTCTCACTGATTCATTTAATATCAACATCAGCCCAAATCAAGCATCAAAAGTTTTTTTTTCTTTTAATTTGATCAAAGATAATTTTTCCATGCCTCCTAACCAAAACCTTCATTGAAAATTTCAGACTGATGACGATGAAAGAGCAGAAATTATTGCTGAGTTGATTCAAGAAGAAAAACGACAAGCACTGGAAGAGAGGCATCGAATGGAGATAGAAAATAAGATGCGGCAGAGAATGGATTTCGTCAAATCATTGGAAAAACAGCGGCAAGAGGAAGAGCAGAAAAGAAAAGAGGAGAGAGAAAAAGACGCTCTCTTTGCCCAACAGGTGAGATGCACTGGACATCATTGAACATTTCCTATTCAACTCAAGAGCATATCTTTAGTAGATCACAAGACCTGGTGTAAATGAGCATGCAGCAACACATGTTTCCAAATCCACACTGTTTACAGGATGCAGTAGATGCATTGGAAAATGCTCAAAACTATTTCATAATGCATTATGTAACACAGAATTCTGTGTGTTCATAATGAAGCTGTGAATTTCATTTTCGTTGGGACTAACAAAGCCAAAGCCAGCATACGTCAAGTTTAAACATATCAAATGCAGATAGTTAGAATGAATTAATTAGTTGGGTAATTTGACACATTCTGGGATCAGCCTAATTACACCAGTAATCTAATTTCCTTCCATCTTTAATTTTTTGAACAGGAAACTAAGCATCAGTGAAATTGGTAATTTTGTGATTATAGGTGTTCTTCGTAGCCGAAGGTAAATTCACTGGGAATTCAAAGGCATTGAGTATTTGTTTTCTGTCAAGAATGTGAAACATGAGGGAAAATTAGGCAATGTTAAATGCAGTATGGCTGATTCGTAATAAATGCATTCAATCATATGTCATTGTGTAAAAACTCACTCCATTACCTTGCATTTTTCGGTTTCATTTTATTTAATGATAATTTATCCTAAGCACATGTACTGCAATTCTTTAGTATGGAGCACAATCAGACCGTGAATGCCCTAGTGAAAGCACTGAAAAATTCAAGCAGAAGTACATGATATCAGTGTTTTTTGGTATTTTGACTTTAAAATTAAATATTTAGTATTCTATTGAGACAAGTAACTCCTAACTTTCTACGTTAGTAAGTCTTTGAAACTAGTTTGAATAAGACCAAGAACAAAAACTACTAAGTGAAACGACTTATAAATACATTTTATTGGGTTGCCACACTGAGGAAGAACTGGAAAAGGTCAGGGAAATTTAAAAGTGAAAATCAGGAAATGTGAGGGAAAAGTGTCTTGAAAAAAATCGCTAAATTACATTTTTCGTTCTCTCAAATTTTTTTACTGTTTCTAATGGCAAATATTGCATTTTTGGGTGTAGAGTTGTTGATTTTTAACTATCCGGCATATCGTTAAATGTCAGAAAACTTGATCCAACTTTGTCAGTGACTTTAATTATTTAAATTCTGTGGCAACTCTGACTATAGGTCACTCTGATCCATCTGAAATTTGAAATGTTCATAGAATTTTGACGCCTGTGAACACAAATAAGGAATATCAAATGGAGGATAAACATGATTCATCAAGATGTAGATGATCGTCAGTTTGGACAGAATCACATCACAATTTAAAGGACACAAGCTCCGCAAAACTGTGTATCTTATTACTGCAAGACTGAAAAATTTCATTGAATAAAATTTGTGCAACTTTTCCCTTTTCAGATGATGGATAAAATGGCGGAAGAAGACAAGCTAGAGCAAATGTCTAATGAAAAGCGCAGACAGAAACAAATAGCTCACCGTCGTATCATTCAGGAACTGATCGAGGCCAAGAAACAGAAACGGGAAGAGGAGCGAAAGCAAATGGCCTGGTTTGAGCAGCTCCAACTTGAAAAGGAACAAGAAAGGTAAAGTGATCTTTTACGTCCAGAGTTTGTTGTAGATAGGCAGTCATGAAAGCAGAAAGTGTTACAGACTCTCACTCTCTTATCGCTCAAAATGTATGCTTTTGACTTACATTGGAGTTGCATCAAGCTTAATAGATTCTTGTCCAAACTTTTCACTGAAATCTTAAAATCTTAGAAATGTAATGGTCTCCCCTTCCTAGTTTAATTTTAAGGTTAGTTCAGCTTTATGTCTCAAAAAACCTCATACAATCCTAGCATCCATGCTTAATGCTCATTTGATTTCTATCGTAGGGAAAATATTCACAGCAGTCTTCTGATTTCATCCCAGAATTGAAGAGCTGGGTATAGAAAGGGCACTTCTTGATTGCAATGTTGCAAAATTTTTGTCAAAATTTCATCCATCATATTGGCAAAAGATCGTCTTTGTCACTTACATGATTTTGCCTTGATTTTTGCTGCATTGGGAGGGTTCTGTTTACTTCATAATTAGTCTTAATCCTGCATTAACAACGGATTGATATTTCTGTCTCTTGTATTTTCTGGGTTAAAATGAAATCGTCACATATCGACAGTGTAAGTCCGCAATCGCATATCTCATTTGCGGTGTCTGAAAATCTCCGCCTCTATATTATTTTTTTCAAGGAGAACAAATTGACATCAATTTTGAAGTTTTTGCAGAATTTTCTTTGCTCAGAGAAGAAAAAGCACAGCAGTTTCAAAGAACTGTCATCGAGTAGTTTTCCGTTTACAAAATAAACTGTGACAGGAAGTCTGTGACATCGCAAACTGAGTCATGTGATTGCCAACTTACACCGTCGATATTTCAAAGCCGCCTGGTTTTTTATTTTATTTTTTTGTCTTCACCTTTCGTATTTTACAGCAGCCGTTCCCTAGATTAAGTTGTTATTTTATTGTGTGTTTTTGGCTGATCAAGTTTTTCCTCATTGTAAGGAAAGCAATTGCCTGTATTTTCTTAAAACTTACACTGAATATTCTCTATTATTTTATAATTTTCTACACCAAAAATTCCAGAAAAGTTACCTCAAAGAAAATTTATTTTTTTCAAAAAGAAACAAGCCAACCTCATATCTTTAATAAACCAAATATTCTGCTGACAGAGGTGAAAAATTAAGGAAGTAATTAAGAAATTACGTACGTTGACTAGTGTTCAAAAAAAAAAAAGTTAAGTAAACCATGGAGTCCGCAACGCCGCCAATGGAGATACAAGGTTTCGAACTTTGGCCATTGATATGGTGCTCTATGAAGTCAGAACACTAGTTTTAAGCCAATCCAGCTCCTGAGTTAAATCAAACCTGTAGGTGAAATAAGAGTTAATTTTGTTATTTTTGAAATTCGTGTTTTCAGGTGCAGACTAATAGAAGAAGAAAGGCGCAGATTGCTGCAAGAACATGCGGCAAATTTAATAGGGTACTTACCGCGAGGCTTGCTCAGGGAAGATGATTTTTCATACCTTGGGGAAGAATTCAGAAGAGATTTCCTCAGATCAACAAACAAAGAAAATTACTGAAGCAGTTGTTTCCATTTCTCCTGCTGCAAATTTTTTTGAAGCTCGAGATGATCGAAAACTGTAAGTACATCAGCTTTTCTACAAGGACGTAAAATTATTTGTGCCCTATTCCTTCTGATGCACTGCTCAAGTTTAGCTCGCTCATACATAAAATATAGAAAGAAAATAAAAAGTAAAAATAGATAGAAAATGTATCTTTGTAGTTTGCTATAACACATCTGGAAGCCACTCATCGGCACAAAGAGAGGGAAAAGCTTAAAAATTCGAGTCACAGAAGGCAAGAAGAGAAGTTGAGTTCAAACTGGCATAAAACCCTAGCAGTTCTGAAAAGCACACAATGTAACTTTTAGGTTGTTCACACTTCTTGTATGAATATTGCCTAGAATATGGTCTATTATGCCATTACGGAAATACCACAAACATTGATGCCAAACCAATTAAGTGCTTGCGGCCATCCCTTTAGAACTGCGGATAGCTTAAAGCTATCGCTGTAATACCTATGATAAGTTGATTGAGGCGCCTAGAACTAAAAGCGACAATCTCCATTGCCCTGTCTAAAAATTGTGAAATCATTATAATTTTAATATTGAAAGAACAAGAAAGCCTCCATATTCATGTTTTCTTGTGAATTTTCTGTTATTACGCGAGGAATTTTGGATAAATGTTAAAAACAGCTGGAAGTTTTGGTTGCCTCTCGTAGAAAATTAATATGATTGCTCAATTTCTAGACAGGGCAATGGAGATTGCTGGTTTTGGTTCTAGATGCCTCAATTGAATTTGACTTATAGTGGAGTCTTGAGTAGTTTTTGAGTTTGTTCCTAGTTTCCCTGACCTCAGATGTAGACTGAGCCCTGGTCTCCCAATTTGGTACACGTCTTTATACAAGATCTGTTATGAGTGTCAACTACTTTTTGCTTCTTTTTTGCAAAACTGGCAATTTAGATACACATCTTTCGTTCACATGTGTCTGAATATGAATGGAAAATTTTCAAAGCGAATGTTTAAAAATAAAAAGACATTCAAAGTGACTCTATCAGTCTTCATCTCGTCAAGGTTCTAAGTGTCCTCATTAACTTGATTACTCAGTCGTTGATTAATTGGGCTGATCTGTTACTTTTGACAGGTGATGAATATCTCTTTTCTCAATACAGCATTAGTCAGACTATATACCCTATCATTTTTTACCTACTTTTACTGCTACCAGGAACTGTTTATTTTTCCACCCACTCAATCAAACTTCTCCAAGAAAGTTCAATGTTTTTTTTAAGTCTCCAAGCATTTATCTTTTTCTTAAAAGCTTGGTAGCCTTAATGATGTAGGTATTGAAATCTCTTCGAACGAAAAGAACTCTAACAATCTTAGTTTTCAGAAAATCCAGGAACAGCCTATTGTAATTTAACATTCAAAATTAATTTTTAGTTGACCTCTAAATAAAATTTAGAATTTGAATCCTTGAAAAAGCTCTTTGTCCCCCCATTTTTTCCTTTTCTTTTTATGTTAGACACTGTAAGTATCATAAAAATCAATTTCTAGTGAACTATACTCTGTAAAAGTAATCCCAATAATGAATTTGAGGTGTAAAATGAAAGAGTTTTTCTGCACAAGTCATGTAATTAGAAAATTAAAAATCAACTTACTTGCAACGAAACTCTAAGAAATTCTAGAATTTTGTCGCAAGTGAGTAAATTTGTTAAATTTTTAATTTTAATGGATTTGAGGGTTTGGAAAGGCTAGGGAAAGAGGTACTGTCAGTTGGCTTTTTTCAGGGGGGGGGGGATCAAAGACAAGCGAAGATAAGCAACACCACAAGCTGACATCCTCTTCTTTTCGACTTAGGAATTGATAAAGTAGACAGAATTTGTTTTTTGGTGAGTCCAGAGCAGTCAATTCAGGGCACAGTCTCGAATTCTCGAAAATTACCCAACTTGAAACCCGAAGCAGTGACAAATCGAAAGTCTAGAACCCGACGAGTTTTTCCCCCATCATGAGCGAGAGAGGAGCTATCTCGGCTCGCAGCGGCGGCGCCCACATTCCCATTCCCTATCTCTTATCATCACCGCGTGAGTCAGTCGCCGGAATGATCATCCGGTCGGAGGTGGGGGAGTTCCGGCGATGAATCGATATATCGCGACCGTCGCCGGGGCGCGCATCCGTCTCGCGCTGGATCGACCGATCGCGAGCGGTCGATGACGCAAGCGGCGCTGTTCGCAAGGTCACCGTCCGCGAAGCGCGTGTCATTTGCAATCAATCGTATGTACACGCCGTTGGCCGGCGAATCCAGTGTCGATTTGCGCTTCGTTCGTTGGGCTTTCTCGCTGGACGAGCGCCTTGGAAATTCGATTTTTGTACGAGTTTTGGACCCTATTCGTCGCGGACTTCAACCGTCACGGCCCCTCCGGAGGTACGTTTTCTGCCCTCGAGGGTGGGTGGTTCTCGGTCTGTCATCCAGAACGTCATCGTGTTGTATCGTTGACTGTGTTGACTGTGTTGCCAGTTTTATCGGTTATAGTCGGATTCGACTGGAATCAGCCGAATTGCACCAGAAGTTGCCTAGTTCCCTCTTAAGAGCTTTGATATAATGAAAGCTCCACCGTGTGAAATTCTTGACTTTTTGCAACCTGGAATTACCTTCGGGGGAAATACCTACTTTTGTCACCTTTGTTGATTGTGATGGTTACAAAATACACAACTCAGTTGCGATATTCAAGAATCCCTGCTATTTTTGTATTTTTTAAAACGTAAGACGAGTAAAGAATATTGTTTTGAATTTTACGGAATAATATTGACTCAAGTTGAAAAATGTGTGCTTCCATTGCAATGTCTAAAAATTTCCAGTAATATGTGTTTTTTCACAAACTGATTGTGGTGGACGCACGAGTCGTGAAGACAGTAAGTTGGAAATGTAGCAATGTGTGTGGAAAACCCAGAAAACTGGAAATCTCAATAAATGAGGAAAAATAGTGCTTGAATGAGTTTTTTCCCCCTGTAGTTAGATTTCCAGTTTTCTAGGTTTTTAATGCTCGTTGGCTACATTTCAAACTTTCCGTTTTTATTTTTTCCAAGAACGGAAAGAAAATTAAGCAGATTATCTCCTAGGAATTGTCTATGAATATTAGCAGAAGAAAAAATTTACACAAGTTTTAAACAAAAAACAAAAAGAACTGAAGACCTATTTTCTTTTTCAAAAAGTAACATGCGAGGCCAGATTTACCAAGTCACTTTTGAAGGTACACTCAACTTCAGTCAACATTTTACTGTAGAGGGAAAAACAAATCATTCCATGCTCGAAAAACTGATTTCCATTAGTCGTTCTTCCAAAAAATAAAATGTAATAAAGAATCTGCAGTATGGCAGATCAAGAGATGTGTTGTTGACTTGCACCATTTCATATTATCACACCCCGCCTTAAAACAAAGTAAGCACTATTAAATGTGTATCTCTAATCATTTCAGATAAACACAATGCAGGAGCGAGAAGGGGCAGAAAACCAAGAAACAGATAATGCTCAACCAATGACTTTCCAAGAAAAGCAGCGCCTTAGTTTCAACATAAACAGATTAGCAGGTAAGCGAACTTGATCAGCCTTCTTACTAGTCTTTTCCATTTTATCCGTCCAATTTTTTTTATGGTTCATACAGCCTTTTATGCACAATTTTTCAATGTATTATATATTTTTTCTAGCCCTCCCACCCCTTGCACCGACTTGAAAATACTTAAAGTCTGTAAAATTGACAAAACATACTCAACCATACTTATAATTTTCGAAAGAAGAACCCATTTTATTCCAGAAACTTGTTGAAAAATCAAACTTGTGAAAAAGCAGTGAGCTTGAAGTATTGCACAGTCTTCAGTAATGGCGTGGTATGCAGTATGCAGATCAAATGTTGACTCAGGCTGAATCTTATCAGCCAACACCAAGAGATGCTTTGCTGCTTTTTTTTTGTTGGTGCTCATGCAATGATGTCATTAATTTTCAATAAATAAATTTAAAAAAAACATTTTAAAAAGCGGGTAACAAGGCTGAAATTTCACAAATAAAACCAAAACGTTGGTTAACAACATTCTTGCTTTGAAAGGTACAGCCAGGTACTATTTTAGATTTTTTACCATTTTTCTTTTTACTATTTTATCCAACTGAGGAAGGCTGAGTTTTCAGCCGAAACGTTTTGGTTTTATTCATGAAATTTTAGCCTTGTTACCTGCTTTTTACATTTCTTTTTTTTTTTGTTGTACATCTTGTCAAAGGCTGCGCAGCGTCAATCATATCTCACGTTATCAATTTTGAATCTGTGAATGAAAAGCCCCAATCATAAAAGCATTTACTCAAAAATATTTCATTTTCAGTGATCAATTCCACAGCATGCACACTTTATAATAATACTTAAAGATTTGCAAAAATAGTTGTTAAATATACTTGAATACGCTTGAATTTTGAATTTTTTTGAATTTTTTTTCAATCCTGCATGAAGTATGTTGGAGTTTTCTCTGATTGAAAAAAGAATATTTTTTGTAGGCACAGCCGCATTTGTCAGTATTAAAATAAATTATGTTGATCATCTGATAAGCTCTTGGATATAACCATTTTAATGGGCCTGGAGGCTTATCAATTAATATAATTTTTTAATGTTTCAACATTAACTGATGAATTATACCTATCATGTAGTTAAAAATAAAAAGAGAAGCGTGGCTTGGTCTTAGTTTTTCGTTACATCATCACTTTCTCGGTTGTATACACATTTCATCTCTCTACAGGGTGATCCAAGAATCCTGTATCACCAGTGACTGGCATCACGTCTGTACCTTATGAACAAATTAGGACAAATTTAGAAGTTTGTGAGTGCTCCTAGGTCAAAGGAAACTACTTTTGAGAACCCCTATTTTAAATGGACTTCTCTGAAAAGGGACAGGAACCCTATGGGTTAAAGGGGTAGTGCGGGGCTTTTGGATAAGTAATTAAACAGAAGTTTACTTATTAATTAATATTTTCACCTGCCTAAAACTCAAAGTCGAAAACAAAAATTAGTTCGTGAAAAGATGGAAAGTTTATTTTCTACATTAGGTCTTATGGAGGAATAAAACTTCAAACCTCTTTTTCTCAGTTTCAACTTGATGTGGGTTGGTTCCTTCCTCATAAACTCGATCCGTTTGCAAGGTTATGGCTCTTTAAATTTATTTTATTTTACTCAAGTACTTGATTTTTGAGGAACTTGAAAATAACGCTGAAACGTGAGTTGAATTTTCGCAGGGTACACAAAACCCCTTTAGTAAATTTTTGAAGTAAGAAACAGATTAGTAAATGAATTTTTGCGATTCTAACATAGTTTAAAAGTGCTGTCTAATTTTGTCATGTTAATGGCACCCATGAATCGAGATACCATAGATTTTATCAAGGAGTTCGTGGTTAAAATTCCAATTTTTTCCTCTAAACTCTCCCTGAAAAACTTTTTTTTCCCCTTTTGAAACCTTCGATGCGCATTCCTCTTAATTTCTTTCACAAGTAATCGACTTAGACTTTTTTTTTTTTTTTTTTTTTTTTTTTTTTTTTTTTTTTTTTTTTTTTTTTGCAAAAGAAGATAAAGTTTTGTATTTTTCGGGATAGCCCTAGAATCTTCACATTAATTTTGAACTACTTTGCTGTACTTTTTCGGAACATCGGCACCATTTTAGTGCAAGAAAACAATCGAATTTTTGGAAAGGGTTTGCAACATTGCGAGATTGTGGATAAGTTTTAAAGACTGTGTAAAGTTTTTGAGTCACGAGGATCTCTGTATTTGGCAACCTGATAAAATTCGAAAATGAATGATTGTTTTGAAAGTATAACTGGGTGTCTAGTATCAGGATCTTCCCGATTCTATCAGGATTTGAGGTCTATCAGAGTTTAATGCCGATTTTATCAGGATTTGAAGAAAAATTGGTCGTTAAATCAGGATTTGAGAAAAGTCGACCGTCCACTTTTTTCCCGTTAATCATTCGCTATCCGTCCGTTAATTTTTCTCCGCAAAAAGTCAGGATTTGGAAAAATTATGAAATTAGGATTTAGCGGTCAAAAATCAGGATTTCCTAAAATAAAAAAAAAAAAAAAAACTAGACACCGCGTACAAGCAATTTTAAGTTACTGCGAAAGTATTCCAGTTTCTTCCGAAAACTGTTCCGATATCATCAGGATTTGAAAAAAAATCGGTCGTTAAATCAGGATTTGAGAAAAGTCGACCTTCCGCTTTTTTCCCGTCAATTATCCGCTATCCGTCCGTTAATTTTTCTCCGCGAAAAGCCAGGATTTGACCAGGATTCGGGAAAAACATAAAATCAGGATTTAGCGGTCAAAAATCAGGATAAATCAGGATTTCATCAGGATATCTCAAAATGAAAAAAACTAGACACCCTGTAGGCAATTTTTAGGTGCTGCAAAAGTACCCAGTTTCTTCGTTTTGGGAAGTGCCGGTGCTTTCGAGCTCACGATATTGAGTCAAAAAGTAGTTGTGGAAGGAACTAGCAGTAGCACGCAGTGCAGCCGGTAACGCTGCGGCCAAGGTAGATTTACACAGGTATGGAAAAGTTGAAAATTTCCCATGAGCCTCAGTACGTGTCACATGACCTCGTGACGTAGGTTAAGGGGCCCGTTTTTTAATTAAATTACAATCAAATTAACATTCAAACGTTTGTGCGTTTAAACGCTAAAATTAATATCGCATAACCAAAATTGTGTAAAAAATCCCACAAATTTTTGACAAACGATAAACCGAACATAATAAATCAAAATAATCAAAACATCCAAAATGGCTGACGTTAAGGGGCCGCTGGAGAGCCAATCAGAGGCCAGTTGTTTAGTTCTGTCCATACCTGTGTAAATCTACCTTGCGCTGCGGCTGCATACGAGTGACGAGTGGTGCCTCCTCTCCCGACGATAGTACCGCAGCCTAGCGGCCGACTGTCGAATTAACAATTCTAGTCCTTCTGGTTCTCCCGCGATCCCGCAGATAGCGCTATGTATGCTGTTATTTCTCGACCTCACCATTTTCTCATCGTTTCATTTGAATGGGGTCCCGAGTATGCCCTCTTCACCATTAGCTTTGCGCAGAGGCGATATCGTAACCAATGAAGTTCATCTGAGGTGCGATTATTGCTAGTTGAAAACTTTAACCAATACCCCGCCACGTGAACGTGAAATACCGTTCGCAATGGCAATTTTTGAATGCTCCTACGGGAGCTGATCACTGTCTCATCTCCCGTCTTTTCCACTATATTTTGCAGTACCGACCTATTGTCTCCCTAGACTAATTTGTCTAATACTGCTGTGCTAAGGAAGAACGCCGTATGAGCCTTCAGAAGTTGCCAAGTTTCCTTCGATAAAAAGTGAATTTACTCGGAAAATTGTGAATATTTCCCCCCAAAATTTTCAGACAATTTTTCACGCAATTCAATCTACAATGTCTGCATTTTTTAAAAAAAAAAAAAATGTGCATGAATGTCGTCAAAAATACATGTTTTGTCAAGGGAAATTTGGCAACTCTCAGATGCTCATACGCCGTTCTTCCTTAGCGTACGTTCCTTTACGTACGTTGTTTCTAAAATGAGCCATAAATTGTTGTTCTTCATTACAAAATATAGTGTAAATAGTCCTTTCCCTGTAGAAGGTTTTTCAATCCACGTGTTAAGCTTCAGTTTTTCCGAGATAGGCAAAAAAAACGCTCGGATATGTCACAAAGCAGAGGTTCCGCATTTTAAAGTAAGGGCGTCTAGAGACCGGGAAAACCGGGGAATGTGAGGACTTTTTTTGGGGTCGGGGAAATCAGGGAAAACGTCAGGGAATCTGCAAAAAGTCGGCATGACAGGGAATTTTATTTTGCAAGCGATATTCGTTTCAGGGAAACGTCACTGGAAAATCTTCTAAATACTGCTAAGGTGCGACATTATCGGATGACTGTTTTAACGCTAACCAGAAACCTCTCTACCGCTAAGGTGGCTTTACGTGATGACTTTCACTGCTAACCGGAAAATTTTCCACCGGTAAGGTGACTTTTTGACCGCTAATAATAAAAATCTCTGCAGCTAAGGGTTTCCAGTTAAATGCAGTTAAAAAACACAGCTGACTCTCACGGTTCGCACACACTTCTAAACTTTTCCAGGTAAATGCAGTTACAAAATTGACGAAAATGGCGAAAGCGAAAACGGTAAAGTCCCAACTTGCTAACCGGGTGGAGCTCTCAAGTGGTGTTCCGATGACTTTCAAGTCAGAGAATTTCATCAGAAATCAGGGAAAAGTCAGGGAATGATAAAATGAAATTTTGCCAGCCATTCTGGCGATACCGAGATGAAATGCTTGTAATTTATGAGGATTTGATGGATTGGTCAGTTGCGTTGGTCGTAGAATCGTGTTTTGATGCTTGATTTTTATACACTTTCTCAAAATAATAAGATCTGTCTTATCAGTAACTTTCTACGTTCAATATTAGCCGAAATATCGCGGTTTGAAAAATTCGGTTTATGACGTCACCCACCGTCGTAGTGACACCCCTGGTTTCTTCCACCTTGCTTTCATCCGAGTTTCACGTCGTACAACCAGTGCAAATATGCACCACGCCAACTGATGGAAGCAAGGTGGAAGAAAGAAAGGGTGTCACTACCGTGGTGGATGACGTCAAAAACTCGACTTTTACAGGGGCGATATCTTGGCTAATATTAACGTAGACAGTTGCTGTTTGGACTGATCTTATTATTTTCAGCTGATCTACAAGAATCAAGCATCATAACACGATTCTGTGACCAATGCAACTGACTCATTCGGAGGAGATATCGCGTACCTCTCGCGAAATTGAGACGAAACCCACGCAATACATATCTCACTTTTTAATGAGTGGAATCCAAGTGAGCAACTATTCGAGCTCCGGAGTAGGTTTGTGGTATCACGCGAAATTGAAGGAAAATCATAGCTCACAGCTTATCTCAAGTTACGGACGTTCGTGAATATTAAGCTCGCATCGACACCAAAATCGCGTAGTTTCCGCGATGAAGTGAACATTTTTTGATCTTTTGAGATTATAATCAAACGCTGAAAAATTTGCATTTTTACCACGATATTGAGTGAAACTCCGCGTTATTTTCAATGACCTTACAAAACAGGCTATTTGTCGCAGTATCTACGCGATTATCGCGTACTTTCTGAATTTGCACGTAAAATCACTTGAAAAATCGCGTATTTACCGCGATACCGAAATGAAAAGCTCCTAATGGGCCTGTTGCAAACTTTTGCTAGAGCAAGAATAAGCGTTGTTTCTTATAGAAAATGGGTCAAAAATCACGATGAGCGCATCGGCAAAGTCTGATTTGCACTCCTAACTTCACAATTTGCGTGAGGAATTTGCGTCTTTTTTTTAAGTTCCCGCTTCATAAACGATACCACGGCACAGGTGAACATTTCTTTAGAGGAGTCGTTCCATTCTACCCTAGCCCACTAGAATGGTTTGCAATACTCAACATAACCGACGCTATCGAGACGGATCTTTATCAACGCGAGGAAAACGTGAATGTCAACACGCCAGGTTAGTTAACAAATGGTTAGAATTTCGTCCCGGCACATGAGTTTAGGCCAGTTTTGGCGGATTGACGTCGGCCATGTTGAATATTGTGCAGTATCCTACTATACAGAGGTTGGAAGGGACGCGGACGCCTCCTCTAACGAAATGTTCACCTGTACTGTCGTATCGTTTTTGAAGCAAGAAGTTATAAAAAGCGTGAAATTCTTACGAAGATTGCGTGAAGTTTCCTAACTTCACGCATTCCAGACTTTGTTGATGCGCTCATCGTGATTTTTGAGCCATTTTCTATAAGACTCAACCCCTATTTTTGCTGTAGTAAAAGTTGCTACAAGCCCATCTCTGAGGACTCGATGAATTTGGAGGAGATGTCGCGTACCTCTCGCGATATTGAGATGAAATTCGCGCGATTTTTCATTTCTTAAGAAGAGGAATCCATGTGAGCAACTATTCGAACTCCGGTACAGTTTTGCGTTATCCCGCGAAATTGAAGGAAAATTGTAGCCTGTCCCAAGCTACGGTCATTTATGAATATTAAGCTCGCATCGAAAACAAAATCGCGTAGTTTTTCGCGATGGGTGAATATTTTTTGATGTCATGAGAATGTCACCAACCACTGAAAAATTTGCGTTTTTGCCGTGATATTGAATTAAATTTTGTGTATTTTTTAATGACCTTACGAAAAAGGTTATTTGCTGCGATATCGATGCGATTATCCCGTATTTTCTGAATTTGTACGTAAAATCATCGGAAAAATCACGTATCTTCGTGACAAAAAAGCCATCACGTGAAGTCACCTTAGTGGTACTTAGAATATTTTCTAGTTTGAGATACGGCACCGACAAATAACGTTTTATTTGACGGCACCGCACCCACGAATAAGGGATTATTCGACGATACCGTACCGATGAAGAACGCCAACATCAATCGATTAACTAATTATGATTTAAGTTCTTTTCTGAGTATCAACCAGGAAATATTAAATGACCTCTTTGAATAGTTGATTTCATAGACGCTGACATAGAAGAAGGAGCAGATGTATTATAGAAGAAAAATAATTTGTCTCGTGGTTTTTTCAAAGTTTTAGTTGTTGGATGATAATTCTCTGGTCGATTTTGTATTTCATATTATACTCGTAGGCAAGATACCATCAAAAATAAAGTGACCTACTAACTAGCAAGTTCTAATTTATATGTTGCCATATTTTGCAGGAAGTGACTTGGCTGAGATAATCAACATCATTCAATCCCGAGAGCCTCGTCTGTCGGAGAACCCGGATGAAGTAGAGTTGGATTTCGAAACTTTGCAACCCAGAACTCTTCGTGAATTGGAGACTTTTGTCTTCTTACGTTTAGGCCAGAGTTATTGTAAGTTTTAATGTCAATGTTCAGTTTGGTAGGAACGAAACTTTACTAATGGTTATCATTAGCCTACTTTCTGTATATAATTTTCTCTGCCAAGAGAAGCATCTTTGTTTACATCTAACTGTACTGAGAAGCAGCAACGGAAGTTGGGGTCGTATATTTGGACTACTTTTTGCAATTTGGAACTGTAAATTCCAGCCCGGTTTAAAAACAACGCACGTGCCATTAGTTTCCCTATGCACATAAGTATTTTTCCAGAAGAGCCAGAATTCATAGTTCAGTCGTTCTCACGTATGATTTTGATTTGAATTCATTTTTTGCTTCTTATGCCAAAAGAAACAAAGGCAAGCTCTTTGATGGAAACGATTGTTAGCAGTTTGCAAAACTGCTTGTCGGGCTTTCTTGTATCTCTCTCTGGAAAACTTGATCATTGGTAGCGAAGATAAGAGAGCTTGCGAACGCTACAAAGATGGCCACTCTTTGTATGGATTATGCTAAATATGAATTTTGAAGTGCAGTTTTGACATTTCTGATGTGCCAAACTTTTTTTTTTTTTTTTTTTNTTTTTTTTTTTTTTTTTTTTTTTTTTTTTTTTTTTTTTTTTTTTTTTTTTTTTTATACATATATTTTTGGTGCAATTTCACCTACTTCAGTTTGCTCAGTTGACTGCATCTCTGGTGTGCAACAGACCGTTTGGTCTCTAAAGTTTTTGTGTTTGAATTTCTTTATGACCTAATACCTATACAAAGTTTAACACTTCATCATTACTATGAAACCAAAATCAATAAAAACTAACAGAAAAAGGAAAATAGTAATCTATGAGCTGGATGAACAGGGAACAAAGAGGATCGGAAAATTAAAAAAACTTGAACTCTTAAACTCTATTCAAGTAAACGCTGATGTGTTTCAACAAAGTTGAAATTTTAATCTTGAAGAAGGGGCTGCCTGAAACGCATTAGCGTAACTTTGAGTTATTTTGTAGTTTTGAGGTCTTTAATTCGCTGATTCTCTTTTCTTTCTGACCAGCATCTGCAAAGTTTTCAACCCATCATTAGGTAAATTTCTTTCGTCGATGGATGAAATCTCCTAAAATTTTAGAAGAAAAAGATGCAAAACTGTCGAACGGAAGTTTTTAGTATATCCGTTTTTTATGACTCCTTAAATTTTACATCAGCTAGTATTTGTGTAATTTCATCAAGATCAGTCGTTTTTCTCTGCTGGAACTTACGCCTCAAATAGTTTTCTAAGAGCATTTTTGGTAGACTCTAAGGGCGCAACCAGAAGGGAGAAACGGCGTTTGATGATTGGCAGAACTTAGCTTCAGAAGCAGCCTTGCATTAGCAACTCGACTGTCAGATTTTGATTAATTGAGTTTTAATTAGCTTCCTCTCCCTTTCGAGTATGAACTTTTTGGTTTTTTCACGAAATTTTACATCACAGAAACTAAACTACAACCCTGCAAATATTCCTCGCCACTGCATCATTTACCTGACGTAGAAATGCATTTAATTTAAAGAAAATTCTTTATTTCATTATCAACATTGGCAATGAGCCATTTTTATCGAGTTTCTGTGAAATCTCCTCTGGTAGTTATTCAAAATTCTTTTATGAATTCATCAAAACGTCATCTATTTATTTATTCCAAAGTCATTGAAAACTCCTGAAAAGTCTTTAGTTTTGAAAGGCCGTTTTAAATCCTGATGATGCTCATCAAGTTTTATTTGGACGTAGCTGTCTTTTGCATTTTAATCTGAATTGCTATTTTGATTCACTGATAAATACTCACTCCCACTTCTGTTTGATGTCCCAGATGACCCAATTGCAGAGGATTCGGATGTAGAAGCATCTTTAGATGACGAGGACGCACAAGATGAAGATCTCTGTTCGACCAATGACAAGCCATCAAGAAATGGACAGTCTGAGCCGTAAGTGATAGTAGATGTCCCACATCTACTTGCAAGGACAAATTCTGGTATTACTGAATCAGAATTGTAAAATCATGTTGAAGAAATCTGCTACTGTCCAAAAACTTGTGGGAGCAGATAAAACCTCCTAAGAAAGAGCATTGAATCTCTGTTCCTTCGGTTCCATGCTCCCTGCCTCCTCATTTCAAGTGCTGCAGGTATGGTGGATAAGAGTTTAGAGACATATCAGCGTGTACATCAGAGATGGGGAGCAAGCATAATATTGGAGCAGGGCTCTCATGGGTAAAGGAGCTCCATCTGTATTTGAAAGAAGGTCCCTTTCAGACATGGAATGACTTTCATACCAAAATCTAGTGAATTTTGAGATCCTTTCACCAATTTGTGTACATTTAGCTAAAATATGGTTGATGATCAATGAAGAAACTGTCTTCATTCGCTTTTTAACCTACTGTCAGTTTGCCAGAAACGCCTCAGACTGCAGTCCGAGACAGAGGCAAATAGGCAGTAAATGCTTGGAATTCTTGCATTTTTAGGCTTTCAAATCGAACCTTTTTAAACATTGTTCAATTCTGAGATGACCCCCAAATTATGTATCAAAATTTTAGGAAAAAAATGTTATTTTGAATCAAGCCTTGCCACCCTGCATTATCAGATGCTGATATGTATTGTTTTTCGAAATGACCAAATAGGAAAATGAGCTGAAATAAGTGAAATAGAACAGAATGAAACAGAACAGAATGAAACAGAACAGTACCTGAGGGTAAATTTATTCATTTACTCATTGGTAACATTTTTTTAGATATATTTGAAAAAAAAAGAGAAAAAAATGGCATTAATTTTGGTTTCTTGCTGATCTAGCATTTTTTTGTAACTTTTAAAGTTTTGATGCAGAAACTAGTCTTGGTTACAAACTGAGATGGCCACCCTTATAAGGGAAATTCCCAACTAGGGAAAGGTCACCCTTCCTTCAGAGATGGATTCGATTCTCTATAAGAAGTAATTTTATAAAATTTATGATTTACTCTTATAAAGAATCAACTCGATCTCTGGAGGAGCGATTGATGAGATGTTCTTGACGAAATACTTCGAGATTCACCCTTAGAGTGAAAAAGAAAGTATTTAGACAACTACAAATGCTAAAACAGAGTGGGAGAGCAAATTAGCAAACTGATGAAAAATAAAATTTAAACATTCATGCTTTTTACGATCGGGATTTTGATGCAAGTCAATAAAGACAAAGAAGTCTGGCGTTTTACAATTTATTAAATGGAAAAATTTTAAGAATTTTGAAAAAATGAAAAATTGAGATTAATAGCTCATTTAAAATTATTAAAGTCGTCTAAAAATGAAATAGATTCCAAAGAGGATAAAGAAAAGTCTTTTGACGATTCACCACAGTTGTCCGGGGTTTCCAAGTTCCGAAAATCGTAAGTCCAGAATCCAAAATAACGCCAAGTCGAAAACGAGAGAGAGAAGTAGGAGCGGGGTCCGAGGTAGGCAAGAGAGTGAGATCCCGCCAGGCCGAGGCTCCCGGCAGGAATACCAGATCGAACCTCGATAAAAAGGCGCGTTCGAGTTTTTAAAGTTTATCAAAAAAGTCGTTATTACGAGAGACTGAAAATGAATGTAATGAGCGCAATTAAGATAATAAAGAGTTAAGCTCTTATCTAAATATCTCAATTCTCAAAACAAATATCAATTTCGCAAAAATTAAAATTAAACATTTTGACAAAAATTGGGACTTCTGAGAATTAACCAGAGGATCTTCATGCATCAGGTGTTCTTACAACACCTCTTGAACCCTCTATGCAAAGACTCCTCATTGACATGAGCCCAAGCAGTTGAAACCCATTTCAGATGTTACCAGAAGATGATTTCTTAATTGTTTCAGATGGAGTCAAAGCAAAATTGTCTTTTATCAGTCAATCATTTAATAGTTTTTTCATATGATCCTTGTGAAGATCGTAGACATCGACATTCGAACATGACTTTTGGATTGTTTGCTTTCGTTAGTCGAAATTTAAAGGTCCATATCCACAATATAGCATTGTCACATATTTCAATCACATCGTTATACGTGTGTATTACCTACCTCAACAATACAACGGTGAGTCAATGATTTGTTGAAGCAAAGTTTAGCAAGGCATCGAAGCACATCCTTTTGACGCTAGACCACCGCTTCTAATCTAATAGTACTCAAGGACTCATGCACTACATTAAATTGCGAATTACGGAGGCTGCAAAGTTTCACCATTAACATTATTTTTGTGTGGAAGATCACAAATGCAGTCGGTCGCGCTGTCCCTTGAAATCGAGTGCCATGTTGATATGCATTTGCGTCTGTACTCGAGGGGATGCCTTTACTATCCCACTGCACAAAAATAGTGGACAGATCTACTGGGAAATGTTTAAACAAATAATTCGATCACCTTAAAGTTTGTGTAATTTACTGCAACAATATTTTGCGCTGTTCTCTGAAAAAGATGCTCATATTAATTTTTCTTTTTTTTTCTTTTTATTAGTATTAAGTGACCTTTCACAAGAAAATATACACTTTGTCTCTAAAGAATAAGGTAGAAAATACAAACGACCGAGTAGTTTGTAACTTATCTAAATATGTGAGTGTTAAAAAGTATTAAAATTAATGGTTCAAACCAAGGGGCTGGCCAGTTCCCACGGTTTCACCCGTTTGAGACGTCTGTACTCATTTGAGTTATCTAGTAATAATAATGCCTCTGTATTGGGGTGGTGATGGAGTCGTCTCTTATAGTTGGTGGCAACTTTGGTTATAAACTGTGAGACAGTTTCCATCCCCAAGTCTCTATGGATACTCATATTAATTGCTGCAGTGAAAGTTACAAAACTTTACGACGCCTAAAGAGCGAGGGAACCAAACGATGAATGTGACTCAGGAAAAGAAATCAACGAAACATCACAGTCATTATTCCGTGAAGGTACCTTCCAAAGCCAAACAATCCGCGAAATAGCTCTTTTTTGAATGAACGACCAGCCCAGAAGCAGAGTTTCTGACTCAACAATTCCCTTAAGAGCCATCACAATACGGTGTTTGCAATCACTTGACTGCTGATTCAAGAAGGGAGGGCGAATTATTTGCTAAACGAAAATAAGAAAATTTTGATTAGGTTCAAATTTTAGCGTTGTGTCCCCACGACCCTTGCCGTAAAAAAATAACAAACAAAAGCAAGTCCACGTGAAGCTAAAATTGTTAAAAAAAAAATCAAAAGTTCATTAAAAAATTATAAGTAAATTTTAAAAAATGGAGACTTACAGTTTTTAGATCGGACTATCAATGTCAGCTGTACCCCTAGGGTCAGCTGTCGTAGGGTTTTTAGCTCCGTTTTGACAGCTTGATCATGAGCTTTTAACTTAGTGCACCATTTCACTAAGAAAAATACTATTGCAGCAAGAACAATCAAAAACAATAAAAGATTTTGAATTAAATCTTGAGTAAAGGTAAAGATAATACACTTGTTATTAGAGTCGTTTACTGAGGAATTAACATCGTTACTCGCGATTCCCATTTTGAAAGAAAACATATTGAAAAAAGTTTAAGGAAAAAGCACTAGAAGTTAACTCGATGGCTGGAGGAGTGAGACATGCTAAAAATGTGAGAGCATCTCTTAAAAATTCTTAAAAAAAAGGATATGAAATAGCGGAAATTGCAAATGAGTTCCCTTCCGCGTATTGTGTTACCACAATCCTTACCAGAAAGTAAGTCCACGTAGAACGAAGAATTAGGAAAGAAGGTATGACTCAGAAATTTAATATTTTTTAAGAGAATATGTAGTAAAAAGTTCGTAGAATTTTTTCAATTTTGATACATGAACAATTTCCCCTGTTGCCTTATTGAATTTTCCCATGTTGATCACATAATTTAGATCATTAATTCTTTTAACAACGTTCGTGACCTGTCTCTCGAGGCGTGCCGTCCTTTATTTCTGCGATCGTCTGAACCAATAATAGCAGCCAATTGCTATGACGATGGCTCTTAGAAGGAATTGAGGATGGTCATACCTGGATAGGTTTGGCGCTGGCCCCGTTTTGATAATTTCCAGTTTCTCTTCCGACCCGAGAATGTTCATTTCGGCTTCGAACACGATTTCTTGGTGCACTAGGGTGATGGTGGTGGTTGGCGGTTTCGTTGGTTGTTTACACTTGTCTGCCCCGAAATGGTCTAGACACCAAATCTTTTGGAACCACGAGGCGGGTGCCAGCGTGATGTCCTACGAATACTTGCTTCAGCACTAAGTTGTCACAAAAAATGAAATAGATTTACATACGTACTAGGGGCCTATGGGGCTGCTTCGCAGCCCCTTATTTTTCCTGTACACTTTTCACTTTCACATGTTTTTTTTTTTTTTTTTTATTTATTTTCATTTAATTTTCTGTTTTGTCTTTGAATCGGGTCTAATTATTTCTTTGAGAGAATAAATATAGCAAATGTTTTCAAAAATTGTAATTTTATTTAGTAAAATTTAAACTAAAATTTTGTTTTAATCTTCATACAAAATTATTTTTTAGGTTTTACATTTGTTTTCAAACTAATTTTAAAGAAGATAAAGAAAATAAAATAAAAAATAAAATAAATATTAAATAAACTTACCTATACATGGATCCTTGAACTTTAAAGCAATAAGGTCCATCACCCGGAATATCAATTCGATTTGCAGAGAAAGAGGCAAAAGCAACAGCACTATTATAATTTCTGATATGCTTTATGAAATTTGGAGAATATAAAAATAATGATTTCAAATCGGTATTTGTCCGAATACTCGGTAAAGAAATTAAGCCATTTTGGCAGCAGTTATTAAAATGACCATTGGACATTTCACCCTGAAAATGGCGAGCATCACAATGATGACAAATTATATTCATTGAACCGACTGAAAATTTGGTAAAAAAATTTTCATCAAAGTTCTGATCATCAATTTTATACTTCCAAAATGAAGAAATGAAACTTTGATTTTCTATCCTAATAACAGAGTTAAGTTCTTGCTTCACTAAACGAACATGCGAAGAATTCTGGAAAACGCGACCACGTTTTGGAGGACGACCGCCTCGGTCATTGAAAATTTCACTCATACCAACTGTTAAATTTAAAATTAAAATTAGTAAAAATTATTATTATTTTAACAAATTCATAACTGAAAAGTTCAATTTTTAAATTAAAAAAAATAAATCAGAAGAAAAAGGATGAAAGGAAAATGGAAATTAATAATAAACATATTTATACACATTGAAAAGAAACAGCGTGAAAAGTTCTGATCGGAAATGAGGAAAAAAACTTGGAGGTTATTGCCTTAATGAGGAAAAATTGGCAATAGGAAAAAGATGGAAACAATCATGAAAAACCGTAAAAAAAAAAAAAAAAAAAAAAAAAAAAAAAAAACGCGGGAAAAGAAAAATGTAAGTTGATGGCAGTTGAGTGTTGGAAGTAACCTCACTTAATGATGATTGTTGAATGAAAACAGCTGATAAAAAGACAGCAAACAGTAAAGTAAGATGCGTAGCAACAAAACTTTTCCGAAAAACAAAAAACAAAAAACCCCCACTTCCCCTCATCCAATTTATGAGTTTTTAGGGATTTAAGAATCGGGGACGAACCCCAGAAAATAATTTATAGTTTTCCCGAAGCATTGAGAACAACACCTTTCAAATGAACCAACGCCCCTCGCAATTAGTACAGTAGTTGATTCACAATTTCATTCTATTTTTCAAATTAGATATTAAGATGCCTTTAAACTTGTGTAGGAAACAGTGTAACTTTTTTCTGCTGCTGCTATCTCAAATGAGCCATTGCGTATGAGAGTGCCACTTTCTGCTGCTTTGTCTTGCGGCAGTGCCTTCTGATGAGGTATCCCGCAAAGAGTAGGAACAGCGTGACTATGAAAAATGATTGGATGTGGTCCACGTGAGGCAGTGAAAGGCCGCGCGCGTCTCCCGTGTTGATGATTTCAAATTTTTCATCATCACCGATGAATCCCATGTTGCTAGGTTGGTTCTGTAAGACGCCGTCTAGAATGACAATAGGTGTTCGTGTCGTTGCCGGGGCCTTTGTGCGTTTGAAGTATTGATACCAGAAGTTATGGTTACTGCGGTGGACAGCCAGTGTAAACAAACTAATGTCAATGTCCGGGATGGAATCTGGCACGCGACTGTAGAAGGACGAGAGAGCACTGTATCCAGGAAGCAGTAAGCGCCTGCATTAATAGTTGGCGTAGGTCGGAACGTTATCACGTTTGATAAGCGATGAGTCGGCGAGCGGCGGCGTGTAGTAAAGAATGTTCCTCATGAACAGCGCACGGTGATAAGTTTATAGCACGAACACGGATAATGACTAATTTTGATATAATATTCCGCGTACGAAACAGGTGAGTAATGTACATGAGTAATAATATGAGTAATCTATGCGTAATACTGACGGAAATGTCTGATAAATAACCGCACGTATATAATTTTATAATGTATATATGATATGAAATATTATTTTGATACAAAGACCTCTGGATTATTGGCTTCCAGCGATTGACAGACTGTGTGGAAGAACCAAGTCGTGGCGATCAGTTGCTGGTTCAAGCTCCTTTAGCATCCCTGAGCTGCCTGCCGTCAAGTTTGTCATCTTCTCTAAAGCCGACATAAACTCATATGAATGCTGCACGAGTAAACATTTGCGGACATTATCTAGTGTTACTTGAGAGTCCGGGGCTGATTCTAGGAACATTTCGTTTTTCGGTCTTGGTGCTGGTTTTCTTACTTCTTTGTTCTTTGGTTTCTTGGCCACTGGTGATTCTGGGCGTTGCCTGTCCGTCGGCGAGTAAATGGAATCCGACAGTTCGCCAATGTCAATCAGTGCATTGAATGTGCTACTGTCGGAATAAATCGTTGTCGTACTCATGTTGAACGGAACTGAGAACGTAACTGCACTTAAGTGAATCGCGAAACGAGAAAAACTTTGCGCACTGCTTGGACACTAGTAATATCGCAGAACTGGAGCGTGTGTAAGTTAGGATTGAGACTGATAAATTTTACAAAGAAAACTGTTTTATATATATCTGATAATTCCGGATTGCTTATCTTAGTCTCGGATTTGTCACATTATGGCTTATATCTGTCCGGCCGATTGTTCCCGCAAATGTTCCCGGGTGCGCGAGTCGGCAACACCGCGGACGAGTTGAATGCCTAGCATGAAGGGGGCCAGGTCTTTATTGCATGGGCACGTGGATGTGAAGTCGCAATCAACCGCTGCTTTCTGCAGTGCGCTTTGTTTTGTGTCTGCAGATCCCTGTATTTGCTTGAGGACCTTTGTTTGATTCTCCTGGAAGTTCTCAAGGAGCGTCTTGAGTTGTTGCGCGTCCATGGTGAGTAGCACTAATGACAGTCGAGCGATTAAGAAAAGAAAAGCACTGGAAAAGGGAAATTATGTTAATTGCGGGTTTTTTTTTTATTTTCTCACTCGAAACGAGAAAAATATATATTTGACGGGGTTTCGCGAGTGTGTATGCACGCGTATAACCGATTGACTCGTCGCCAATTGTTGTGACCCTAACTCTAGGCTAGGGGAGCAATCGAGGAATGGAAGAGAGAACACTTGGGATGTGGACATATGAAACTGTACTCGACGACTGAAGACGGGAGGCGACCGGGCTTGCCTTACGGGCAAGCACCGGAAGCCGGTACAGTGCGTGGAAGGAGACTGCCGCCGGAAAGATGTGTCACTGATGGTGACACATCCGATACTATGAAATGGCCATGACAAATCAGGAAGGGTGGAATGAGAAGAACAGAGGTACGAATAAACCGACTATACTTTACGCCTTACTGAGACTGGCTCGCGATCGGTCTGCCTTGCGTGCAAGATCGGACGCGGTGACATGGCGTGGCGGGGAGACTGCCGCTAGAAAGCATGTGTCATGGATGATGACACATCTAGGGCTAGAAAGGCCATGACAGTCTCCCCCACAGATCTTGTGATCGAGAAAAAGGAAAAATCCCCCCCCCCCCACAGATCTTTTGATCGAGAGGAAGGAAAAATTTGTGAAACTGTAGGGTAACACAGGCAAATTTGAAAAATGAATGTAAACTCGATCATAGGCATCGAAATAACAATTGAATATCAAATAAAATTTATTGTCCTCGAATTGGGCTGGGTCGGCACTCTGCTCTGTCCCTGGTGAGCTCTAAGTGGCGGCTGCAGACTGTGCTCGGCAGGCGAAGCCGGGTACTCGTTGCCGCATTTGTTGTATCAGGGCGGCCCTGCTGCGGGCTTTAACTGCCAATCGTGGTGGCGAGGCTCCGCGGGTAGACTTTGGTGGGCTCCTGTGGTTTACGTCTCTATGAGGCTGCAGGCGAGACGAGGAGGAGGCGGATGATTGCCCGATGGAGGATTATGTGGTGTCTCCCACCACATTCTCGGCACCTTTTTTGGGAGTTGCACCTTTCCAACTGGTGATTTCCTAGGCAGTTCGTGCATCTGCCGCTGCGGCGGATCTTGTCGAGCCTGGCTCGTGATGGTAATTGCATTAACTCGGGGCAAATCATCGAGACGTGCTCTAGCGCGCAATAGTTGCACGCACGTTGGGCGATCGGCGGACGGCGGTCGGTTCCTCGTGGTGACGGCACGGAGACAACGTTCCTCAGGTCTCCGCGGTATACGACGCTTCTTACGGAAGAGGCGGATGATGATGAGCTGGAGTCTTCCATAATACCTGAAAAGGAGATTTGAGTTAGGCTGGAAATGCCTAACCAATGCTTGCTCTGGCGGCGCGGTGGATTATGCATCGTCCAATGTGTTGTGACCCTATCTGTGGAACTAGGGGAGCAATCGAGAGGGAAAGAAAAGAACACGATAGGTGATGCTCTGATGCAGTGTACTCGATGACTGAGTGTGGATGATCCGTCGGGCTTGCCTTACGAGCAAGACCGGACGTGATTATACAGTGTGGCAGGAGACTGCCGCCGGATGGATGTGTCACAGAAGGTGACACATCGGATACTATGAAAGGCCATGACAGTCTCCCCCACAGATCTTGTCTTCAAGATCGAGAAAAGAGAAAAAAAATTTTTTTTTTTTTTTTTTGTAAATTAATAAAAAAGAAATTATTTATATATTATATTACATAGTTGGCATTTTGATATGCAAGTCCTGTGATGGTTTGATTTCTTTCATTTCTGCGTCTGGCACGTGAAGATTTATCAACTGTCTAACCTGAGTATTGAGTCGCTGTTGTGTTTTCTTCTGATGACGTTTGTACACATAGTATAGTCCGAAAGCGATGATGATTCCGATGAGAATAAATTGCAGGTGGTCATATGCGGATGGTCGCGACGTAGATACGTTAGGAGATGGGCCGGTATTAATTATCTCTAGTTTTTCTTCCGTTCCAAGAATGTTCATCGTGATTTCAAAAATTATGTTCTTGGGGGTGGTGGTTATTCTGGGTGGTTCAGTTGGTATCCGGCACTTTCCTGAGCCAAAATGGTCTGCACACCAGAGTCTCCTGAACCAGTCGAGGATTGCCAGGGTTGTTGGAGTTCACTAATTTGTCCGAAAGTTTATTGATTTTCGTTCACGCACGAGGGTTTTGAAGGGAATACGAACTTATCGCGTTGGTGGAATTGAAGTATTTTGAATAATTCTGCTGTAATATCCCTTTTTTTTGTAAAAAAGTAAAACAGTAGCACACGGAAATTGAAGTACTCGTTTCCCGGAATGATTCTTTCGAAATCTGGTAGGCAACCTTCCAGTTTTGCGCGTTCAATCTCAGCGTCGATAATTTCACCAAGTGTGTAGAAAGAAAAGAACACGATAGGTGATGCTCTGATGCTGTGTACTCGATGACTGAGTGTGGATGATCCGTCGGGCTTGCCTTACGAGCAAGACCGGACGTGATTATACAGTGTGGCAGGAGACTGCCGCCGGATGGATGTGTCACAGAAGGTGACACATCGGATACTATGAAAGGCCATGACACAATGGAAGCGGGAAAAGCCCGTGGACCGGCCAGAGTAGTTTCCCTTGGGGAGTGCGCACTGTTGCGACCCGCACTCTTTCGTCGGCGCCGGGATGGATATAGAGATGATCGTAGGGTGAAGGCTGGTTCGAAGCCGAAAGATTCGGTGATGGGCCTGTGTTGATTATTTCAGGCTTTTCTTCTGTGCCGAATAAGTTCATTGTGGCCTCAAAGATTATTGGTTGGGGTGACGTTGAGGTAACGGATGGAAGTTGTTGGGACGTCGTCTGCAAGCACTGTTTTCCCCCAAAGTGATCTAGACACCTGTCGTGTCACTACTTGCACGCGTATAGGACATGGGATGGACTAGGGATGAACACAGAAAGAACACTGAGAGGTACCGTGGTATTCATGAGTGTATTCAGGGATGTAAGAAGACTGAGGTGTGACCGAACAGTGGTCGTATATATACAGGTACTGATAAGAGTCAGAGTGACTCAGGGTTGCTCGAATGCACAATGAAAAGGTGGACTATCTCTAATCCGGAAGGTGACTCATTTCCTGTAGCTGGCTGTCCTGATTCTACTAAGTCCTTGAGTAGAGAGCGTGTCGTAATACCTATCCACGGAAATATGTATGACTAATGAGATATGTGTCATGTTACAAGAAAATGCGTATGACTAACTAAACGCAGGATATGACACTCTCCCCCCCTAAAAAAATTTCATGTACAATTTGTGATATACGAAATTTGCAATAAATTTTAATTTTTTTCATTTTATGAATTGCTTTTACTTATTTATGTCCTGTGCATGTTCAATTGAAATTTACCAGAGCATATAAAAAAAAATTGTGAAAATAAGGTACGAACTTGAAATTTTAACGAAATTATGAAAATTACAATGAAGAATTCAAATAAAACAAAAAAAAAATAAAAAAAAGTAGGTAAGAGATTTTGGAAATGAAATGGTCACTTTTCCCAGAAAAGAGAAAATGTAAGATTACATACTTGTTCTCATGGTTGTGTAGGGAAAAACTTAGGGTTTTTCTTCTCTTGAAGTTGAGTCATTGCGTAAGTGAGTGCCGCTTTTTGTTTCCGTGTCCTTAGGCAGTGTCTCCTAATGAGGTAGGCAGCGAAAAGCAGGAAAAGTAGCGCGATGAACAGTGACTGGAGATGATCAACATGTGGGAAGGAAAGTCCTCTTGCGTCCCCCGTATTGATTATTTCTATTTTTTCGTCATCGCCAATGAATCCCATTTTTACTGGATCTTCTTGGAGGATGCCGTCCAAAATCACGATTGGTGTGTGCGTTGTCCTTGGCGTATCTGTTCGTTTGAACAAATTCAACCAGAAGTTGTTATGCTTATCGTGAAAAGCCAGTGTAACACTATGTCAATGACCGATGAGGAACGCGGCACGCGAGCGGGAGCGGATGGAAACTGTAATGAGCGATTAGCGATGGTGCACGCACATAAATAGTTGCTGTAGGTCAGTACGCGCTATCACTTTGATAAGCTTTTCCTGGAGTCGAGCCGCCTTGCAGCGGTGAGTCATCCGTACTTCACATGAACCGGCGCACAATGATTCATTTTATGAGTAATACGAGCAATGATTAAAACACGGTAAAAAAAATATATATATATATGAGTAATCTTTCGATATCTATGCAATAACGCGAATTAGTGATTACTCAAAATCTGAAATAAAAGAAAAATTAATTTACGCAATTTTAATTTTTTTTTTTTCGAGCGTTCCGAAAGTCAATATAATGGTAAGTTTTAAAACACCTTGATGATAGGATATAACAAAATTTGCCGATTCACCTGTTTATTTAGAAACGAACACTTCCGGGTTTGATGATTCTAGCGATTGGCACACGGTGTGGAACATCCATGTGGTTGCGACAAGCTGCTGATTCAAACATTTAATCATTCCCGTGCTTCCTGATGTGAGATTCGTTATTTTCTCCAGCATTTGCAGGAAATCCCAAGAGTGTTGTACCAGCAAGCATTTGCGAACGTTGTTGAGCGTGTCTTGCGGGTCCGACGTTGATGACAACGGGCAAGTCATCCCGGAAATGGATTAACACTTTATCACTTGCGAGAATTTCTTTCAAAGCATTGAACTCGTTTTCACATTCCTTGTCCCAATTAAATTTGATGCCCTTTCGCAATAACTTCCGCATGTTGGCTGTGATTTCCGCCAAATTCGGAACAAAGCTGGAGTAAAATGTTGCCATCCCTAAGAATTGACGGACTTGATCCACCGATTTTGGGGCTTTCATGTCTGTTATCGCCCTTATTTTGTCAGGGTCTGGTCTTTTCGAATTGTATCCGATAACGTGTCCCAAATATTTGACTTGCGTCTTGAAGAATGAGCATTTTTCGATGTTAACATGAATGTCATTTTGTTGCATTCTGTCTAGGCATTTCAGTAAGTATTCTTTGCATGTTTTGAGTGATGTTGCATGTACTAGGATGTCGTCGAAATATGATGTTACGCCCGGTAAGTCAGCAAAAATTTGTTCGAAAATTCTGTGGAAAATTGCAGGTGCCACTTTAATTCCAAAAGACAATCTGTTCATTTTGAATGTGCCTTTGTGTGTGACTATTGTCTGAATTTTTGCCGACTCATTGTTCACTTAAATGTGTAGGTAGGCTTTGTAGATGTCCAGTTTGCAAAAATACCTCGACGCAACCAAGGAATCTAATGTTTCCGAAATTCTGGGCAAGGGGTAGTGATCCATCTCAATTTGCGTGTTGACTGTGGTTTTGTAATCAACGCACAGCCGTACTTTATTATTTGGTTTTGGGACAACTACCAAGGGGCTTGCCCAATCGCTTGTTTCCACTTTTGAAATGATGCCTTCTGATTCTAGTCTGGTTAGCTCTTCTTCCACTGGCTTTTTTAGCGCTAGTATCATGTTTCTCGCCTTTAGTGCGATCGGTTTTGCATTTGGCCGTAATTCTAGTTTCGCCTGTACCTTCGGTATTTTCCCGACTTTTTGCTGAAACGTAGGTGCATATTTTCCCGTAATATGTTTCACAAATGCATTTAGTTCTTCTTCTGTTTCCTGCGGTGCGTCAACTGTATTGACGTTGTCTAGGTCCGACAGATGTATGTTTAATCTGCGGATCCATGGCCTCCCAAGCAGTGCAGGGAACTCATCCGGGACTACGAAGAGAACTTCCCTGGATTCAGTTTCGTTGTATTTGACTGTCACTGTCGTGAATCCTAATGGCTTGAACGTTGCCTGGTTGCATGCTCTAAATATTTTATTTGTAGGCTGCAGTTTATGTCTGGGGCACAGTTTCCTGAACAATGAAACCGGTACTAATGTCCTTGTGGCCCCGGAATCCACTTCTAACGTACATGGACTGCCCTCTATTTCAATTTTTGCGAAAAATTTTTCTGTGTCGTCGCGTAAGTCGACTGTATTTATTTCATCAAAGACGTTTTGTTCGTCCCAATCTTGGTATTCTTCCGCATCCCTGTCTTCCTCGATTGCGCTTATTGAGGAGTTCTTCAGTGTTTTGATGCATACTCTTGCCACGTGCCCGTCACGATTGCATCCTTTGCAATGTAAATTTTTGGCAAAGCAATCTTGCGTTTTATGGTTGTTTAACCCGCACTTGATACAACAATTCGATATACCAAGTTTACTTAATGTGGCCCGTAGCCAATTATTAGAACGGGGCTTACCTCCGTTTTGGTACTTTTTTCCATTATAGTTTTGTCGGTTTTCGCCGTTCTTTTTGTTATCACCGTTTCCCTTGTTATCGTTGTATTGCCTTTTATACGGCTTCCTGTATTCTACTGCATTAATATCGCTCGTCGCGTTTTTCTGTGAAAATGCATTCTTTTTAATAGACAGTTCTTTCGTATTTTCTTTGGATATTTCCATCGTAAGGGCTTTTTTTAGAATCGTTTTGAAGTCTTTTGCTTCGGCGCGCAAAAGTTCATCCTTTATCTCGTCATCTTTTAATCCCCTTATGAATTGCGGCTGAATAAACATTTCCGACACATCGAATTCATGATTACAATTCTCGGAAGTACACTTGACTTTGAAATCGCAGTCTAGCGCACAACGTTTCAGGGTTGCGAGATAATCTGTGATGCTTTCCTCTCTTTTCTGAACTGTTAAGGCAAAACGGTGCTGGGCTACAACTGTATTCAGGTCTGGGCTAAAATATTCTTGAATTATGCTCGTCAGGTCCTGGTAGCTCATCTCTTCGGGAGTCTTCGGTGTAACCAAAGAGACTAATTGGTCATAAATTTTTGACATTGAATTTAATAACAACGGTACACAGGTGGTTGGGTCAGCTGCCACATCAACGTTTTTAATTTTAAGGAAATTTTCAAACCTTCTCTTGTAGAACTTGAAGTTTTCTTTCTTCGGGTCGTACTCTTCGAATTTCGTCATCAGAGCTCCTTTCGGAATGCCCATGTTTCTCATACGCGACATGTTTTCGTTCAGCTGCCCTTGTGTTTCCAAATGCTTCTGTATTGACCGTGTCTGGGCCTGTAGCTCTTGAAAAAGTGCCAGGTACTGGTCCTCTGTTCCCCCGGTTGCCATCTTTGCTGTGCTGTAAACTGTGCGGCGCGGTCGAGAATTGTATCAACGCACTATCGGATCAGCGGGTCAAGTGATCAAGTTGAACCCGGCGTTGAGCGTACGACAGGACGCGATAACCCGTGCGCAAAAAAACACAATTCACAACGCGAAACTAAATGCTTTATCCTCGTCGCCAATTGTCGTGTCACTACTTGCACGCGTATAGGACATGGGATGGACTAGGGATGAACACAGAAAGAACACTGAGAGGTACCGTGGTATTCATGAGTGTATTCAGGGATGTAAGAAGACTGAGGTGTGACCGAACAGTGGTCGTATATATACAGGTACTGATAAGAGTCAGAGTGACTCAGGGTTGCTCGAATGCACAATGAAAAGGTGGACTATCTCTAATCCGGAAGGTGACTCATTTCCTGTAGCTGGCTGTCCTGATTCTACTAAGTCCTTGAGTAGAGAGCGTGTCGTAATACCTATCCACGGAAATATGTATGACTAATGAGATATGTGTCATGTTACAAGAAAATGCGTATGACTAACTAAACGCAGGATATGACAACACCACAGTTTGAGAAACAGCGACGGTGCCAGGGTTGCTAGTTGGATCTTCTTGCGTTGGGGGTTGGTTTCTTTGCAGTTGTCTTTCGCGTTCCTCGTTAAAAAAGTTGTCTTCAAAGGCGTTCACTGCTTGGTCCGATTGGTGAGAATTAAGTCTAAGAAAACGTGCAAACCAAAGTGACGAAGATGATTTACCTTGCGGAATGTTCATCGGAGTGTTACGCGAATTCGTAAGGTTGTCTTCGGGAAAAAGGAAGTATGGCGAATAATTCCCGGATGTAGTAATCCGTATCTTTGAAGAAGTTGATGACTTCGAGAACTTCCGGGTCTATAACTGAGAAATGTTCTCTGAGGTTCGCAGACGAATTTTCCCGTTTAAAATTTTTCCGCACTTTTAATACTAGAGCTGTAGTTATTTGCGTCACGGAAGGTTACAAACGCAAGAATTCTGGGCTTTGCTCCGAACAGAAAAATGAAAGAAATTCTCGCAGTTTTGTATAATCCTCATCGGGGATTCAGGAATTGAAGTTAGGACCGTACGGATTGGTTTTTCCGCGGGCGATTTCCTGATTCAAAAGTTCACCGATTTGGTTGAGTAACGACACTTGCGTAGGTGTAAGCTGCGTTGGGTTCCGTTTTTCAGCTGATCTTGAAAAATCGTTGTTCAGATGCTGGGTAGATCTGAGGCTCTTGAGCAGCAGCGTCTTGAGAAGGGTTGTGGCACTATTTGGGCCCGTGTCGTGACGTCATCGGCGTGACCGATGTCGATAGGAATGAAACAAAAGACACTGGAAAAATACTGGACTAATGATATATTCAATATGTTATTGGGTGAAGCTGAGGACTACCGGCGGTTCTGGGGTCGGGGCGAGAACTGGCTGCACACTGGAGCAAAGCGAGCTCCCATCCTCAAGGTGAGTGAGTCAGAGATACTAAGTGTCGTAACTACTGTGAGTCAAGAGGTTGAGTCACGGAGGGTGAGTCACAAATAGGCTATGAAATACGGATATAACAGTCTCCCCTTCGTAAATGAAGGAAGCGGGGTCGGGGAACAATGTATCGAAAAAGAACTAAAGCCTTACGAGCTTGCGACTTACGGTCGTTACTGTATGAAAGGGTCCTTGTTAGTCCTCTCACAATATTAAAGCTAATACATTGTGGTTGCTATACGAGTGTAGAATATAATTGAATAATAATGAAATTTTTTTTTTTTTTTATTAAGTTTTAAATGCAACCAATGAATAATACAATGGGCGAAAAAAAAATTGGAGTAAAATGTTACTTGAATGTGTTTTTGTCGATAGTGAACGGCGGGGCTTTTTGCTGTAGGACATGAGTAAGGGCGGCGGACAGGTTCTTTTTTCTTCTCGTATTCTTACGGCAGTACCTGTAGAGGAAGTACCCGAGGATCAGGATAAACACGAAGAGTAGTAGTCCATACTGTATATGGTCGTGGTGAGGAACGCCAAGGCCTCTTGCATCTCCTGCGTTTATTATCTCTACCTTTTCGTCGTCGCCGATGAATCCTATGTCAAAAGCGGATGGAGAAGAGGAAGATTCTACTGCTGACTCGATGATTTCTTCAATATGATTCAGGTCTATGATCCGTGGGGAAGGTGACGTCCGCAATTTGTAGTACAGGACGAGTCCCCGGAGGAAAGCCGTTTTGAAAATTAAAGTGTGTCGCGAACACTGGGGAAGGATTTCGTAGGATCACTGGAATGTCTGCTTGAGAAGTGTGAGCACTGGCGGTTGAGTTTAGACTGGATCAGCCAGTCTCTGATCGATTCCGATGATTGAGCAAGGAAGAATTGATATCAGTATCGATGAATCACAGCGATATTATGCGACGTGAGTCATTGTTTGATAGCCCGCACAAAGAAATGACGTATTTTAATGAATGAGTATTCAAATGAAAATTTCAGTAAAATTTCTTTTTACTAAAATTGGAAATGTTGTACCAGTATCTGTACGGGAGTGAGCGTTTTTCGAAAATTATTTTATTTTCATTTTGTATATTTGCACACACGAGTCTAAGCATTGTAGCGGTTGCGAGTAATTGGTTGTGCAAACACTCGATAGCGCCGTCCGCACCTGCAGTTAAGCCAATTAGCTGTTCCATCGTTTCCTCAAATTGGACACAGTGTTGAATTAGGAGGCAGCGTCGAACGTTGTTAAGAGTATCCGTACTCCTGGGCGATGATCGAAGCACGTACGGATTCCTTTCCGGTTCGCGATTTTTATTTTTCACTTCTTTGACATTATTGACTGACCCGGCACGATCACAATGCGTATCCATTTCTTCCATTTCACGTTCTAATAGTTCGTCCAGGGTGGATGTGGAAATCGTGATATGACTCATGATACTTTGAATGTGTAGCACTGTAGAGCGAAGGTTGACGTCGCGGGGCGCACTAGATGACGGCTGGGTGTGAATCACAAGTAAAGTTCTCATTTCTTGTGCCTTTGCAATGTTTTCGTCCTGGGTTTTCTGTAGCGTTTTCAGAATCGTTGTAAGTTCTGCTGCTTGCATGGTGAATGTGTTGAACGTGTACTGTTCGCTGGATGTACTTCAATGTGAAGGAGTCTCTACCGAATGTCCTGAACGCGTAATGTAGTCGCGTAAAAAAAAAAAAACTTTTGCGTAAAGATTATCTTTTTTTTTTTTCGAATTTTTGAAATTATGCACGCGCACGATAGTTTTTGAACTTTTTTCTTTCACCTCGTCGCCAATTGTCGTGACGTCATCGGCGTGACCGATGTCGATAGGAATGAAACAAAAGACACTGGAAAAATACTGGACTAATGATATATTCAATATGTTACTGGGTGAAGCTGAGGACTACCGGCGGTTCTGGGGTCGGGGCGAGAACTGGCTGCACACTGGAGCAAAGCGAGCTCCCATCCTCAAGGTGAGTGAGTCAGAGATACTAAGTGTCGTAACTACTGTGAGTCAAGAGGTTGAGTCACGGAGGGTGAGTCACAAATAGGCTATGAAATACGGATATAACAGCCCGCGAATCGCGGTTGTGTGTAACTCACGATAAAGAAGTGGGGCACTCTATGAGCCATGTAAAGGTGTATATTTTCAACACGTTTGTTTTGCACTTTGAAAGGTCAGTTGAAGCTTTTACTGCCTTGCTTCGTGGTTTGTGTGCGCACGAATTAATTATGCACAGCAGAGAGGGGTGGGTCAGGGAATTCAATATTTTCATCCAAAGAAGGGGAGGCAGAGGATGAGTTACTGTTTGTCGATGGTGATAGAGAATCATCTTCACTTGGCTCGCTGCTAGAATCGTCATGTAACCTCCGCTTCTTAGCTCTCGAAGATAACTTGTCAAACCTCTCGGGCCGTTGGTAATTACGATGAGACATAATACAAAAAAATAATCTGAAAATAACCCTGGGTGGTCTACCTACCTAAGTAACAGCCTAACAGAACCCACGCCGGGTGAACATCTAAAAAAAACTTACGAACGGGCTTCCACACTTTAAGTCGGTTGTTGATAATCACAAAGCTCCAAAAATCACCATCACCCACTTCACAAATGTATCAACATTATAAATAATTAAATACTTAGTTCACTCACTTTTCGGCACACCACTTTAGGATCAGACTTAGTGAAAACGGACGGACGGATGACGGTTACAGGAGCCGAGAGCCGAGAGCGGGAGCCGAGAGCCGAGAGCGGGAGCCCTTGCGCGAGCAAAATGCTGATTGGCCCGCGACGCAATGATGCTACTGTTGGCACCGGTGTACGCTACTTGTTTAAAAATGACCCGCGAAATATGCATTGGCGCGTCACGGCAATGAATAACACTTTATTTTACCGCCTTACTTTTAATCTGGAGTGTTTCTGAAAAATTCGGAGTTGCCTTCAATGATAAGCTTATCTCCAGGAACGAATTTAAGGGGAGGGGGTGTGAGGGAGGGAGGCTTTTCAAAAGTACAAGCTTATTTTTTTATTTCTTTTTACTTTTCTATCTTTGATTTTGCGGCGGCGCGGTTTATGAGATGAAAAATTAAGTAATTAAAAGGAAAAAAGGGGAAGAAGGAATAGTAGGAATAGGAAAAAATTAAAATTAATATAAAACAAAATGGTTCAAAACAGTGGAAATTTGCGCGTTTCGTCTTTTTAATTTATGTTTCATGACGTTTCTTTATGTAATTTTCCATGAGCTTTTCCAAGAGCGAAATGTGAAGCAATGTATTAAATAGAACCCAACAGTGATAGAACCCAATTCAAGTTAAGAATCCTCAAGCATATTTTAATTTCAATTCAGTTCTAATAAAAAGTAAAAAAAGAATCGAGAAAAATGTTCACAATTAAATTACGAGGCGCAGACTTGTGAAACTGCAATAATTACAGTGAAATTGCAATTTAGTAGTTTGTCGTGAAATTGCCTATCCTCTCATTAGAAGGCGCGGAAAAATTGCAATTAAATCGCAATTTATTGCGATAAATTGCGATTTAATTGCAATTTTTCCGCGCCTTCTAATGAGAGGATAGGCAATTTCACGACACACTACTAATTTGGGCAGCACTTCAGTTTCGCACAACTTCAGTTTCGCACAGTTTTTATAAATGCACGATGTAGCAACATTGCAAGCCCTCTAATGACACTAAAAATGACACAATTACAGAAATAGAAAAAGAAATGAGAAAAAGATAAAAGTTGACTCACCAGTTAGGTGTGATGCGGATTTTCGACTTTATAGGTCTAGGTAGATAGGATCGTCTGGAGATCGCCAATCTGGATCGTCTGGATCGTCTGGAGAAATATCTAGATCGTTCTCGAAGGTGGCTGGATCGTTTTCTTTAGAGTTTTTTGGCTGTTTAAAAGGGAATAGTTTCTTTTCATCGCCAACAACTTGTAGAAATTGTAAAGTATTTAAATACTTATAAGTATAGTAAGCGTGAGTAGCGATTATGATGTTTTCCTCCAATTTTATTTGCTGTGGCCTTCGTTGAAAAGTCTCTTTTTGGAGGACCGAATTTATTTTTAACTTTATCATACTTTGATTCTGCTTGATACTGCCTACTACAGCGTGTATATTCGGATGCGAATGGTAGAATTCCATCTGCAGTTTACTATTATAGCTCTCTACGGCGTTAGTAGTTTTTGGTACACGCTCTGTTAAAGGGCACGCCCATAGAGTGGGTGGATAGCTCGTCGAATCAATGTAATTTTTTTTTACATAGTTGGCAAATTTTTTGCATTCTTCATGGGGGAGTGATGGACTGCAGTTTACCGAATACGGACGGAACATCTTCCGGTTTTAGATAGGATAAAGAAAAAAATAACGTGAGCCATTGTTTGATGTGTTGTACGTCTGGATTATCTGATGTTTTTGAGTAATATGCGTACCTTAACTTTGGCATCCCGTGAATCTTTTTCCACCAGCTTTGCCCAAGGTGGAAACTACAAGCTTCGAGTTGCACATTCGGGAAAACGTTTTTTGCTCCAGCATGAGCTCCTTTCTCAAAATCTAAAAGTAGCCATGATATATCCAGTTCGCAGCCTGTTATTTCGACGCATATTTTTTTCAACAGCTGCCACATAGCAGTGTAAGTGTCCGTAAATTTTGACGGTAAAAAGAAGGTACACACGTACGGCGATCGTCAGTGCTCCACTCTTGCATCAGTGATAAGCGGGCGAGATGTGTGAGATGAGGGAGTTGTAATCTAAATTGTCCTAAACACTCAGATTCTTCACGCATAGCTGTCAAATCGTGCATTTATAAAAACTGTGCGAAACTGAAGTTGTGCGAAACTGTAGTGCAGCCTCGAGAAGTTATGCTACTTTAAAGATTTTGACTTTGACCCCCTTTCCCCCTTTTCCCTGGGGGTTAGGCAAAAAATATGATCAGTTTTGAGTGTCTGGAGAGACCCTCTTTCATCCCTGAGAAAATCGGAGGATTCCGTGTTCAGGCCGATTTGGCTGTTTTGTTGTAGGATTCTTTACTTCTTTCTAACTGTCTATTTAAGTTAAAGCAAATGATAGGTGGAGTATCTATATGCTGTAGGTGTATGCTATTAATTTCAATGAAATTACACCTTTACTACGGGCATGTGGCCGCCAGTGGCTCCTTTTTACTCAACCAATTCTGTACAATTTTAGCTTCCGAGTAGTTCGGAGTTTCTTTCAATTTGGCTGCTTCAAGTCAGCGGGATTTCATGTTGGTCCTAAATTGTTGATTTTTGAACGTTCGAAATGCATAGGATGAGATTTTCGTCTTCTTTTTCCGATTGTGTTTGATCTGCCTGCAGAATCAGAGTTATCCGGGAAAATTATTTTAAATTTGATCAGCTGCGTGTTTAAAAAAATAAATACCATTCAAATGTATGTCTACAATTTTAACCATTCAGGGTGTTGAACTGAAAGAAATCGCCCTATGGGGCGACTGGGACGGTCAAGCCGGTACCATCCGCGGCCGGATCGTCCCGGCGCACAATGGGTCGCGTCAGTAGGAGAGGTCGGACAAAATTTGGAAACTTAAATCGCTTTTAACTCCGCTTATGCAAAACTTAGAGGTTCTAAAAGTGGTTTCATTGGTTTCCTCGTTAAATTTCCTTTCAAGAGCACCCCTTGAAATTTAAATTGTGCCGAAATGAACATCAAAATTTGCAGTTTTTGTCAAAAATTTCATGCCCGACCTCTATCATTGACTCGATCCACTGTGCGGCGACGCCCGCTGAATTTTGACCCGAAGGATCGAGCTCATAGAATTAAATATAGTGATGATTCTTTAAAGTTTGAAGCTTCTCGATCTCAGATGGCTCGAAGACATGATTATGAAGACAGCAAATAATAGAACATTGTAAACAGAACTGAAAAGCAATTGGATTGCATTTTTGAACGAGGAACCACCATCTCTGGCTCTTTCTTAAAAGCACCTTTCTGCGTAGGGAATTTAGAGGTATATAGGTTTTTTTCTAATATAGAATGTAATTAATTTTCAAATAATGTATACGTTATTCCTAAAATGATCCGGAAATAGTGGCTCCTCAGTGCAAAATGTGGTCCAATTAACAATCTCTAATACTGCAAATAAGGACCAGTTAAAAAGTATGAAGTTAGAACTGTTAACATTTAGTATAAACAGTGCGAATACAGACAGTGGAACAAATGTGTGCTGTCCAGATACGAATGTAAGCATAGTCTAGAAAAATCGGACGCCTTTACTCTGTTTCTCATCAGATATAATTTCTATCCCTTCAATGAAACCCTCTCAATTCTTTTCTGAATTTTTGAACCAACTTCAGAAAGCATTAGCCTGCCAAAAAAGAAAGAAAGAAAGATCCCTAGTAGCCAAAATACCATATAAAATACAAATGAAGATTCAAAAAAAATTCGTATCCAAATACGTATTAAATACATATTAAATACTGGAAAATACGTATTAAATACGGTATCCAAATACTGTATAAACTTGCTCTTTTTGCCGTATATTATTCTGTATCAAATACGTATCTAGATACGAATTAAATATGTATCCAGAAACGAATTGAATACCTGCTAAAAATTTTCCATGGAATTCCGTGGTGTTTTCCATGGAAAATTTCTCCACGTAAAATTGGTCACGTAAAATTTTTCCA
>NW_017556795.1:689323-767232 GCF_001854935.1 Bemisia tabaci
ATTTAGTTTAATTTACAACCATTGATGGAATTTCCTGATCCATTATGGCTCTCGTTCTGCTAAGAGAGCTACTTAAACTTAGAGGTCTTTAGTGTCGTCCACGGCAAAGACAAGCAGCCTTTACATAATGCTCCATTTGCAACAAACGATAAAATGAAAAGTAAAATAAAATGCACAATGGTGAACTAGGTTCGATTGGTTCGGTGCGTTCGGGCATCGACGTATGACCGTTCGCGAATCGACCTCTGACCGTTCGCCACGAATCGACCATTGCCGATGTCGACCTTTGCTACTCGTTCTCCGGCCGGCCGGCCGATGTGATGTATCCCTCCGCTTCCGCCAACGAGATTCGCAGTCGGTTGAAAGAGCTCGTCAAGTGATCAAGGGATCCGTCATTCCTCGTGTCGCGTGGAAGGGTTTAAATTCACTTTTACCCCTTATAACTTTCATTAATGTAAGTTTTCAGTGTGTTATTCGTCGATTATGTTTCGCGTGCCAGTATCTAAGTCGTGTGTTTTCCTCGCGAGACTGATCAAACGCCATGACGCAGTTGTTTTTCGGTTTTCTCGGTCCTCCCTTCGCCACGCGGGTGTTCGTCCGTCGCCTGGTTCTTTGCGGTCGAGACTTTTGAACTATTTCGAGAAATTCGCGTGTTTTCTCGCTGTGATATGCATTTGTAGTGCATGAATTCGCCGATAAATGAACGAATCGTGGATTATTCGTCGCGAAAACCGTGGATTTTCGTTCGTCGCCTGGTTCTTTGCAGTCGGGACTTTGAACTATTTCGAGAAATTCGCGTGTTTTCTCGTTGTGATATTCATCCGTAGTGCTTGAATTCGCCGATACGTGAACGAATCGTGGAATATTCGTCGCGAAAACCGTGGATTTTCGAGGATTCTTGATTCGCTCGAGTGTTTGTGTTCGTGCCTTGTGTTAGTTTTGCTCTCGTGTAGGAAGACTTGGCCACCCTACAGCTTCGTTTCAGTTTCGTTTGATTCCGGTCTGGAATCGAGGTTTGAGATATCGTACTTACTTCTGATTTAAATTCTGCCCATATATTGTGTACTTTGTCACTTTTCTTTTTGCAGGTATCGAGATATTTTACCCAAATGATTTATGAACTGAGGGCTTCTTTGGTTTAAAGGCATACTTATGAGGCTTCTAATAATGCTCCACTCGAAAGTTCTGTCATGAATTTTTCTCTGAAACTCTGAATTTTACTTCACTACTGTGTGAAAGCAAGTCTACTCTCCATGAATTTCATTTGCTGTGAAAGCTTTGGTAAATTGCATAATCTTTTCAGCATTGCCAGCCTCTTATGGCCTGTTACTGAAAAAGTCCTCAGTTGGTTGTTTCTCTCTCTTTTATCTTTTTGACTGTCTCTTTTCTCCCTCTTCCTCCCCCATTATCCAAGTGTGTGTCTTTCCAGGTTTTAATACAAAAATTTGGAACTTGACGTAGGTTGCTTAGAATTGAGCGTGGTCCTCGAGTACCTATCCTTGGTTTCAGGAAATTGCCCAATTGCACTCGAAAAGTCCGTGGATTTTGATTTTTCCAAACCCCAGGACTCAATTATTGTTCAGGAAAATCACGACTAAATTTATTCTTTTTCAATTCTTCGTTTCTCTATGGTATGTACCCATAGTTTTGAGGAAAAATCGCGTCTTCAAGTATCATCAGCTCCCATGCTCACCTGCATTTTTCAAACCCTGTTCATCTGCAACATTATCATGTACCTACGCACTTTATTGGTGTTGAATTTGAGGAATCTTTCTTTCAAGTGTCACAGATTAGACACCATCCTTCATTTGGGTTTACTTCAAAATATCAGAGATTTTGGGACACCCTGTCTTCAGTAATTTAAAATCCTCTACTTTCATCCTGTGCTGCTTTCGGCTGATTGCACATGATGCAAGTTAGATTTAGATTTTGTACTCATAATTTCCGTATTCTGGTTAAACATCGAATCCTGTTTTCCTTTCCTTGTTTCACCGTCAATTTGACTTCATTTTGCAGTCAGGAACTTAAATTTCATTTCTGGCTCGTCTGCAAAATGTAAAATCACTTATGTACCTACTTAGGGAAGCTAATCCGTCGTGCCGAGGAAAAACGCCTTATGAACATTCAAAAGGTGTCAAATCACCCTCCATAAAATGTTTATTTTTTCGGAAAAATATGCATAGTTTTCACTTAAAATTTTCAGCTGTTACAGAGTGAAATGTGAACAAAGTTGTTAGAAAAACTTGAGGAAAATTATGAGTTGAATCGGTTCTTTTTAAAGGTAGCATATGTTTCATTTAAAATTTTCAGCTGTTTTAGAGTGAATTGTGAGCAAAGTTGTCAGAAAAATTGGCGGAAAATTATGAGTTGAATCGGTTCTTTTTGAAGGTAGCATACTTATTTTTCATTTAAAATTTTCTGAGTCTCAGAGTGAATTGTGAACAAAGTTGTCAGAAAAATTGGAGGAAAATTATGAGTTGAATTGGTTCTTTTTGAAGGTGGCATTTTTTTCATTTAAAATTTTTTGAGTCTCAGAGTAAATTGTGAACAAAGTTGTCTGAAAAATTGGCGGAAAATTATGAGTTAAGTCGGTTATTTTTGAAGTTAGTATGGCAACGTCCAATCCAAAGACTCATACGGTATTTTTCTTAAAGCACGGCAGTAATGGTGCATACGTTGTTTCTATACCGAACTATCAATTTGAGTCCCGAATTTCCAAATGTAGCCCCAATTCATGTTTTTCTTCTCAAATCATGCACAGAGAAAGGGTTTAGCCAGGTTCTAATCTTTGGCTAATTTTTGACAACGTGAGTGATTTCGGCTTTCTTGATTGTTCATCGGATAAGTGTGAGAGAGAACAGCGATCAAACTGAAATGTGCTGAAAAGGGAGGAGACCACACGCACACATGATAAGCGTCGCTCAATCTTTCGACCGGACCGGATGCTAGTCGCCGGGTGCCGGGTCTCGCAGTCTAGTCGCAGGTAGGGATAAGGAACCTTTTTCCTCGGGCAGTCTGGCCCCGAACGATTTCAGCCAACTTATTTCTTCTGGTTTTCTCGATTTCATTTTTGCTTTCGGATAGTTCTTCGAATCGCGCCTGTCCTCAGGCAAATTTTATCTCTCCCTCGGCTCTCCCCGTCATCGTTGCCAGACTCACTGTAAAGTCAGCGTTTTCCTCCATCCAAGCCGTTAAACACCCTCACTTATTGGAGCTAATCTGGCAACCTTCCTCCCCGTCTTCTCTCCTTCCACGAGCAGTGGCGATTCAATACTGCCGCAATAGTTCCCGCGTTCTGAGAAACGCCCCCCCCCCTTCTCCACCATCTTATTGTTACGTATGATATTCATGGTAGATCAATCTTATAGAGATTTTGCACGCAAATGTTTAATTGCTTCATCTAAAAGTGCTTACTTATTCCGCATTATTTCTTCAAATTTTTTTCTGACATGGGAAATAGTATATGAAAATATATTTTAAAGTGAGAAGATGCACCGTCTAGTGACTTCATATGACAGCATTTCCCTTTCAAAAACACTTGTATTTTAGCAGATTAGAAATTTTTGTCATATGTCTTCCAATAATTGTCCAATTTATGAACAAATGGTACACTTGTGTTCAGTTCACTCAGTGTTTTCCACCTGAACACGAAATTCATCAAATTTCAGACACTTTGCAAATTCTCCATTACAAGTTCCTCCGATAGGTCTGCCTAGTTTTCTATTTGTTTTTGAGTAACGGTAGGCGAGGATCTCTTCGAAGCTCTCGTATTTACACGCGCCCGCCCGCCGGCTTTCCAAAAAATGTCCCTCCAATTTCAGCAGTGAGGACGTTCTCCCTCTTTGTCGCCTTTGATTTTCGACTTTTGGCCCCTAAAAATTGTCCTCCCCCCCCCCCCCNTCCCCCCCCCCCCCCCCCCCGGGACCACATTTTCAGGAGCGTTTCTACAATTCCACGCACCCATGCAGATTACTTTCAGGTCAGGTATCCTCAATGTGCAAAATCCTTCAGCGATTGTAGGGATGTTTTTTCACACACTCGTTCAGCGATTGTAGGGATGTTTTTTCACACACTCGTTTCTTCTCATCGTGATTCTCTGCATTTCTCACTCCCTTCCTACTGATCTTTTTTCTAAACGCCTTGTAATTTTTTAGGTACCTCAACAGCTCCGAGTGTTTGGATGATCTCCGCGACACCCTTTGCACTTGTAACCTCCCTCTAATCAATTTTTTTTCTTTTTTCCCCTTTTTTGTTTTCTTTTATTTTTTGTTCTCCTTTCTTTTTTTTGTTTTCTCTCTTCTTTTTTCCCTTTTCTTCTTTTTTCTCTTTTCTTCTTTTTTCTCTTTTCTTCTTTTTTCTCTTTTCTTCTTTTTTCTCTTTTCTTCTTTTTTCTCTTTTCTTCTTTCTTCTCTTTTCTTCTTTCCTCTATTTTCTTATTTCTTCTCTTCTCTTCTTTTTTCACTCTTCTTTTTTCTCTCTTCTTTTTTCTCTCTCCTTCCTTTTTTTCTCTTCTTTTTTTCTCTCCTAATTTCTCTCCTCTTTTTTCTCTCTTTTTCTTTTCTCTCTCTTCTTCTTTTCTTTCTCTTTCTTTCTTCTCTCCTCTTCTTTCTTCTCTTCTCTTCTCTTCTTTCTTCTCTTCTTTTTTTCTCTCCTAATTTCTCTCCTCTTTTTTCTCTCTTTTTCTTTTCTCTCTCTTCTTCTTTTCTTTCTCTTTCTTTTTTCTCTCTTCTTCTTTCTTCTCTCTTCTTCTTTCTTCTTCTTTCTTCTCTTCTCTTCTCTTCTTTCTTCTCTTCTTTCTTCTCTTCTTTCTTCTCTTTTCTTCTTTTTCTCTTCACTTCTTTTTCCTTTATTTCTTTCTTTTTCTCTTTGTATGTTGCATGGTGGTGTTGCATGGTGCTGTTGTATGTTGCATGGTGATGTTGCATGTTGTATGGTGATGTTGCATGTTCCATGGTGGTGGTGGTGGGAACCGAGTCGAAGGTGCATCTCCACCGTTCATTCGACCGTCGGACGGATGGTCCGCCAAGCAATCCGCCGGGCGCTTGACAAAGCGCCCGGGGGGGCTGTTTGACGTACCCTCCATCTGGGGGTCGGGCGAACCGTGTGGACGCACCTTCGACTCCAAGGCTCTCGTTACACGGACAAACAGCGAGCAGATTCCCGTCCAAGTGGAGGTCACCAACGCTCATCGATACTCATCGATGATCATTGATGAGCTCCACCTGGACGGGAATCCGTTGGCGATTTTGTCCCTGTAACGAGGGCCTCGGGTGGCCATGCGCGTGGTGGTGGTGGTGGTGGTGCAGAAGCCCGAGGGTTTCGGGGGCACCGTCCATTGGGGGCAGCGCCAGCAGGTCTGGGCGGGTCTGCTGATGGGATCCTCGCCGGAGCTGCACGAGCGGCGGTCGTCGTTGGACGCCTCGGCCGCGAGAGGCAAGTCGCGATGAAAACAACTCGGGTTCCCGGAAACCCGGGTTCAGCGGAACCATTTCGAGGCCTTATAAGATTCACCTCAAGGCCTTAATAAAAGGTACGGCAATTAAAACGCAGAATCGGACGCGGCGGACGCAAGGGAAATCTGTTACACGCGTTTCAATGGGAGCGGCAACTAACTCGCGGAGCGACGCCGCGGACTTCCGCGGCGTGGCGATCTTTCGAGAACAGATCGGAGCGGAATCTTTCGAAGATTCCGCCTAGTCCGTCGAGGTTTTGAATGATTCTTCATGTCTACGTGCCGAAACGCAAATCGCGGTGGCGACACCAATGGAAAATTGCGGACCATCGTGAATTATTGGATTCATGAAAGAAAAAAATTTTTGTAGCACGGTATCAACGCAGGGCATTCCTACCTCGTGCCAGGTGCAAATAATACCACACAAGTTGGTAAAAGAAACATGACACCTTTTATCCAGGAAATAAATCTGTAAAATCAAAACGAAATAACTACTTTAAAGCTTTTCGGCACCTGAACAATTTATTTAGACGTTTCTATATCTATAGAGAAACCTAATCGACCAATTTGTTTTGAACATCATGCCTGGAAGTAAAAAAAATGCGTGTGTTTGCTTGCAATGTTGCAACTCGCTGCTCACGTTTCATTCGTTAATTTGAAACTGTTAATAGGAGGCTTATCTTGGACTTTATGTAAACATTTCTTTGCTCATTCAACAATACTTTTAGAAATTTTACAAATGGATATATTGGTTGGTATTTTTGTAAAAAAATATTGGAGATTTTGAAACGTGGTAAGTGTTCATCGTAGCAAGGCACAACACACACTCGCGAGCTATCATCGGATACGTATGACGCGACTTCCATCCGTGGGATACAACTATTTCGACTCCTGTGTGTTGCAGAGTATCAAGCGCATTTGAAGGCGTTTTTTTGGAGGCGATCCCGCTGCTTAGTTGCCGGGCACGGCGGAGCGGAAACTTACTACTTACTCGACGCCTCGCTCGCTCGGGTCGTCCGCCGCGTCCGATTCCGCGGCGGCATTCCGCGTTTTAATTGCCGTACCTTAACTATTATACCCAGGCACCCACTATGACGATTTAGCCGATCTAGTTGTAAGTTGGTCTTTAAAAAGTGTCATTATGCTTCAATAACTTTTCAATACTCAGGTATAAGCTAAGTAGGTATGTGAGGAGAAAAAATGTGACAATGCGAATCTACCAAACGTTGCAATTTAATTCACCATTTTAGTAATCATTTCTATGAATTCACTTTGAATTATTTGTCCAGATTCCCTTCTTTTACTTGAGATTTATTTTTTATTTGCCGTGAACTGAGAATGAACTCAAATTTATTTCGTGGTTATTCGCCAGAAACGTTTTCATGAGGAAGATATAAATCATTCTCTCATTAGGCATGATGATCCATTTAAGTTTTGGATACCGTTGCCATGTACCCTAATCGTTGACTGCTCTTAAGTATTTGTATCCATAACAGTAACGCATCTTTAGAGCTTTAGCAATTTGCAGTTGAACCTTGCTTTCCTGCTTACCGTGCTTACTGAGCCTTAATTTGTTGCTGCTATCATCGGTGACTAATTTGAATCTGAAGCCGAATAATTTGCAGATGCTCCTTTATTCCTTCTTAACTTGAAATCTCCTCTAGATCACCTGAAGGGAAATACACAAATTACATCTACAGCCCAAAAATGCAAACCCGACAGAATTAAAACTAAATACATGGGGGAAAACGAGTCTCTAAAATTTCAGGATTCGTATTAGTATTTGTGAATTTTTATGTGTATACAAAGAGATGTATTGGGAGATTGCACTTTGGCAGTGGTTCATTTTCTTCATGGTGTCTAATTTTTTTAAAAACCGGGAAAAACCGGGATTCATCAGGGAATGAAAATTTACCGGAAAAATCAGGGGAAATTCAGGGAATCTGTTCCAGAAACCGGGAATCTCTTCTCCAACCACCCAGGTATCATTTCGTTTTCAATTGTAGCGGTCTAATCGGACGTGCGCCAAAGAAATGGCTATAAGATTAATTAAAATCGATATTCATATCTGAAACTCTGGAAAATTATATTCTTTTCCCCAAGAAAATCCCAGGAAGTGGGAGAAAACTTCAGTCACTCATCAGGGAATGAGCTCCTGAAAATCAGGGAATGGGCTTTGCCAAGAAAACTAGACACCATGATTTTCCATGATGATATAGCACCCTCTATATGACAAAAATTTATTTTAGCATAGACAAATTGTCATATTTTGTATTTAAATAATCAAAGTAAGTAGCAAGTTGAGAAACGCTTAATTCTGCGAGTTAGAATAATCGTGCCAAACACAGTGCGAAACGTAGAACGCATATTAGTGCCTACGAAACCGTAGGAATACTTCACGCGTTGCTTGTACACCTTGATGCGCACTTTAATTGTTGATTATTCATAACTCCTCGGTGTCGTCGTGTCGTCAGACTTATTTTGCAGGATATTTTCAAGCGTTTTCCGCTGAAAGATGAAAATCTATTATTTTCGATCTCTTAGCCCGACGAAAATACCCTCATAGATTCTTTTCCCCACGGATGGTTACCCATCCGTTTAATTTTAACTTGAATAATTCAGATGAGACGAATTAGAATCCAATTAAGCTTTCTCCGAAAATAAAGGACGGTGTTGAAAGAGTTGATTCTGTTTATACGTGAAAAAGTATCATGGAAGCATTCGGATCATGTTTGTTGCAGTATGTTACATATTAAAAATCATTAATTCTCCTTTCACATATTTCCTCTCAATCCAAATTGTGGAAAAATACTTTCCACTGTATAGACATGAGTGAATAATTTTTTCCTCAAAATTTGATTTTATAGAAAGGAAATAAAATACAAAATCTGAATTTTAACTGATCCTCGATGAACCTCGAAGGGATTGACATCCTAAGCATATCTTTAATGGGGTAACCCTTTACTTTCTCGCTTCTTTTTTTCGGAAATCAGAGATTTTGCAGGTCTGTCATGAGCCATGACATTCCAAGAGTGATAGTTTTTTTCCTCTCTCTTATTTTTCCAGGTGTTCGCGTTTTGCGCTTTAAGTATTTTTCTTCCGCCCTGCAGTTCTCATTTTTTGTGTCACATGTAGCTCTGGGGGAGAGGATCATGTAGGATCCATTCTCAAGTAATAGCTTCTCTGACGCAAATGATTACTTTCTCAAAGTGATCCACTGAATCCTCATATTTTTGAAGAACTGTTCTTCTAAAGAAAAGAAAAGAAAAGAAAAGAAAACTATAGCAATAATTTGGACTTCATTTTTCAATTTGGAACTATAAAGTCTAGCCCGGTTTAAAAACGACGTATGTGCCATTAGTTTCCCTATGCACATAAGTGTTTTTCCAGAAGAGCCAGAATTTATAGTTCCAAATTGCAAAATGCAGTTCATTTGATTATATGCTCTATACATTTATTGGTTTTTACGCAACACACATTGAAGACGAATAGCTCACTTCATTCGCAATAAGTTTTGAATTTCTTTTCGATCTATTAGAGCCAACAATAAATAGATGCCAAAGTCGTAAAATCCGTATTCATTTTTCGTGTGAGAGGCACCTCGTCCAGGAGGGTCTAGGGCTCTAGGGTCGCATAGAAAGACATCCCACACATGGGGGTCTCCCCCAGTTTGTAAGAGTGGTTGAGAGGCTGTCCCGTTTTAAATTTTGGGAATTGAGACGTCCCAGAAGCCGTATTAAATCGATATTAATCAATTTCTCGATCGAAGAATCAATTAATATCCAGTTTCAAAGGTGACAGAAATGTCATGCTCCTATTTCGCAAATCCTTTCCATTTTTTAAGTGCGCTAAGTATAGAATTCTAAGGGGCTAAGGTCTCCGGTTTACCTAGTTCCATCCATTTTGTGGGAATTTCCTTTGCAAACTTTTGAAATCTCTGATGATGTTTTACAGTTTTTTTTTAATGGAAACTGCCTCAAGCGTCCCTTGGAAATAATCTATGCACACGTGTGAACGAGCGAAGTAAATTCACAGAAACCTTGAATGAAAAAAAAATGTGAATTAATTTCTTCTAAACGAACTTAAAACATGAGTGAAATTTTAGATAAAAATTCTTCATCGGTACGTTCAGTTTCTTGAGTCAAATTATCTGACTTTATTGGAAAGATCATTTGGTTTTACGCATTAACGGCTGTTGAAATAAAGAGAGTGGGCCACTGTCCACTTTCCTGTAGCAACAGGTGTCCTGTGTGCAACTTTCCGTGTTTCACTACCACTGTCACCATACATCCCTGAAACACTATTTTTTCAATATAGCGATAAATAAAATTTTAATAATTTTAAGTATTAAAAACTTTTCAAAGCATGGCTTTTAACCATGCAGGAGTAAAAATTTTACTAAAGTTTTGGACTGAATAAAATAAAGTTTGGGGAAAGGACACGACTTCGCGGTTTTTGTTCAAACTTTTTTTGATTCAGGAGTATAATTCGTGTACCTATTGATAGTAATAAGACATTTGATGTTTGTTAGTAAAGGGTAAACTTGTTGGCCAAAAATTTAACCGGCAATTTACTTAGGTCCATCAGTGCTTGAATCGGCTTATCTTAGGCGTTTTTTTGGACGGTAAAGGAGTTGAACCGATCCTTAATTACCCTATATATCGACCGGTCCTCTGGAATTTTTCTCGGTATTCCTGCCTGCCTCTTTATTCCCGTCGTCAGTAACACAAATACGTTTTGATCAAAATTGGACTGCATTTTGCAATTTGGAACTATAAAGTCTGACTCATCTGAAAAAACACTTATGTGCACTGGGAAACTAATGGCGGATACGTTGTTTTTAAACCGAGCCAGAATTCATAGTTCCTAATTGCTAAATGTAGTCCAATTAATATCCTCATTTCATATATAAATAAATGAGGCACTTCAAAATGTTTATTACAGTTAATTAGAATAAAATAGAAATAAATCAAACGTTAATTTGGTTTCCTCGTTGCTACTGTGTAAAATAACTTACTTAGGAATTGCTTTCACAGCCTGGCCGAAATCGCCGCACTGCGTGCGGGCAGAGACGAAACAGGCGGTGAGGGCAAAAATTGAACGGGTTATTTTAAGGAGGCGTAACTGCCGAATGTTCTCAAATTTTTTTCGACAGAACACCATCATTTGAGAGTGGACACAGATAACGGTAGTAGTGAGATACTACTGAGCGATTCTAGCAACATTTCAATTTAAACTTTTTTTTGAACCTTTGAAAATCTGCTTTAACGGAAAAAGGGCGCACGTTCCGAGCCCCCTCTTTCGGCGTAGAGTACTTCTTAATGATAAATATCACAAGTAAGGACACAAATTATAATTTTAAACTTTTTCATCGAACTAACACGCTACTTGATACTTTCATGGTACTGCTCAAAATGGCAGTACTTATTTTTTGGAAGAAGAGTGTATTCGCCAACATTTTAAATGTTTTCAATACTTTCCCAATTTCTCCTCACCTGCTCGTATGACCTTAGTTTTATTACAGACGGTACGTAGAGCATCGGGTAAATTTTTAAAGAGCATCATGAAACTCATCAAGGGAGTTGAGCTTTTTCAATTTTCACAAAACTTGACTTTTGGCGGTTACGTCCCTCTTCAAATAACCCATTCAATCCACGCGTCATCCACCGAAAATATAATGAACTGCATTTTGCAATTAGGAACTATAAATTCCGGTCCGGTTTAAAAACAACGTATGTGCCATTAGTTTCCTCATGCACATAAGTGTTTTTACGAATGAGCCAGAAATTATAGTTCTGAATCGCAAAATGTAGTCTAAATGGTAATGTACCTTTGGCTGTCTGGTTATTATTTTATCCCAGGAAATCTAGTCGCCAGCACCAGACTCCCAGGAGTGTTAACTGTGCGTCTAGATCTACTAGCTGTATGGTTACGACGATGAGGAATCTGGTTCTGGCCAGTAGATTTCCTGGAAAGCATGTTATGCATGCGTCTGTATAATGTATAGCCAGATAGTCTGATACCCAGCACTCTCTAGACCTATTTAAGAACTTAGGGATTGCTCTCATAGCCTGGCCGAAATCGCCGCATTGCGTGCGGGCGGAGACGAAACAGGCGATGAGTGCAATAATTAGGTAATTAAATGTCAGTAGGACATAAGTATTTTTATAAATCACAAATTAAAATAGGATTTTTTTCGCTCAGGACTGCATCTCACAATCAGACTCACTCAGACACGCCGGCCGTCTGAGGATTGTGGTGTCAGTCTATTAGGTACATTGAGGTTGACACCCCTCTCCCCCTAAAAAAAAACAACTGGGCTTTTTCATAGTACTGCTGACAGCCAGTAAAAACTCAATTCTAGCATTCCATAATGTCTCCTCGGTTTTCCTTCACATCGTGAGACTTCTATTAGTGTTCGGATTGCCTACCCCTTAAGAGCTGCCAGCGAAACTTTTTAGCACTACTACAGTAGTAGGTCCCGGTTCTGTTCCTAGCGTATTTTCATTTGATTATTCTGGGAGTTTTCTCATGCATCACTATATTAATAGACTTTCTTATCCCAATTTTAAAAGTTATCTCATGTAATGAAGAAATATTTCTCATATCATCAGGAATAGCGCCGTTCTAGTATTACGTAAGGCATACTTACGTAATTCATTTTTACGTTGGCCGAATTTTTGACCCCCACCCCCCTCATCTTCAAGGCACTCGTATTACAACTTATTATCCCCTCGCTTTTTACAATACGTTAGACTGGCAAGAGGACCTTTCTCTTCTCCTTTACAAATTATTCAGAAAATGTGGGGTGAAGCCTTAAATGTAGCTGAACTTTTGTTGAAAACAATTTTTTTTTCTTTTTAAATTGAAAGTTTCCGCAAGACTAAGCTTGACCCCTCTCTCCTCGTTAAGATCCAATAAGGCAAGTTTAGAACCCTTCCCCCCTAAATAGTTAGCGTCCCAATCATAGTTTCTGAGGGTCGCACGTAGAAAAATCCAAACAAATTTAACCGTCGAAATTTTACTTCTGTTCTTGTGTAGCGCGTATTGAATATTGCCTATCCGTCAGGGGCTGTCGGCGGAAATAAGCATTTTCACCCCGTGTTTTTTTAACAAGGATCGGTATAAAATACCTTCACGCGATACTTCTTGATGACTAGGCACGATGCCTGATATAAACAACTTGCTGAAAGAAAGCAGTTGAAATTGATAAGTAATCCTGCTTATAGCAGTTGAATCTGTACTAAAGCAGAAGATTTAGTGATATCAGCAGAATTTCAACGCGTATTGAATATTGCCTATCCGTCAGGGGCTGTCGGCGGAAATAAGCATTTTGACCCCGTGCTTTTTAACAAAGATCGGTATGAAATACTTTCACGCGATACTTCTTGATGACTAGGCACGATGACTGATATAAATAACTTGCTGAAAAAAAGCAGTTGAAATTGATTAATAATCCTGCTTATAGCAGTTGAATCTCTACTAAAACAGAAGATTAAGTGATATCAGTAGAATTTCTTACTCGTTTTTGGCTAATTCATAATATATGAGGAAAGATTCATCCGAAATAAGGACTTATTTTGAATCTGCGATGTCTGATATCTCTTTACGAGTAATTTTATTCAATAATAATACTATTGCTGCAGTAATAACTTAAAGTAATAACTGATAATAAAACTGTTAAGAAATATACCACCCCGAAGTACTGTTGGAGGATTTTTATCGATCCCTGGTTTGAATACCGAGCATCCATGTCCCTTTAGTTGTGTTATTTTATTTAACTACGGTTTTTACTTCTCATGGAAAATAAAATCTTTAAATTTCGGGTTTGTGCAACTTAATGATATATTTGAATGAATGAAATTTTAAATCTTTCCCTATCTTTTCTATCTTTCAAGGCTGCCTATAGTCAGCAGGGGCTGTCTGCTGCTTTTTCCCAAGTACTGCCATCGTGAATCCCATTTTCTCGCCTACTACGACTTATGAATTTTCCTTAAATCGCCGAGTTTGATCTACACGGACCTCTCCAACGACTCTGCGGACTCTTGATGAAACTTTGGTGTCATCCAAACGTTATTTTGACCGGTCACAGTTTCCGCTCTTCCAAGCGGTCGAATTTTTTGCAAATAGCAGAAGTGGCTTTAAGTAAAGGTCATCGTTTCCCGTCCAGGATCATCTGCATCTTTATCTCCTCTCCCAGCTCACTCCCTGAAATCAGATTTCTGAAAAATGACAACTCGCTCATGTGAATCTACTCACAATTCAACATTCTCAAAAGCGCACTGCTGGTTTTCGGCACTTGCTATTTACCTACAAAAATGTTCGTGTTCTGAAAACTTCGTCTCATTTGACCACTGTCCCAACACATTTTTTAGGATTCAAGAATGGTAACCTCTCCGTTCCATGTCAACGCGATTGTTGAAGCATTTAGAACACGAAGACATACTCCGTGCTCTAAACGAACCACATAATCAGTATTTTGGAACAACATTTTTTTACCTGGCAAACATTCTTTGAGTGCTGACTATGAGTCCGAAGATTAACTTTTAAAGCAACACGGTTTTCACAGTGCAAAAAATGTTGGATGACATTTTTACATGAACTAAATACCATCATTGGTTTTTCGCAGCGACGATTTTCATTTTACGGCTTTTAAATTTTTGGCTGAACGTCCAATAAGACGCACATCATAGACTTTCTTGTATTGCAGTCAATCAGAACAGCAGAAAGTTCCTCCTGATCAATGTACGCTTTTACCAGCAAAACAAAAAATGTTCTTGCGCACTGTTACGCAGCACGGTCAGAGTGATTTCAGCATAAAAATTCCTGCTGTCGAAATAATTTTGACAAAAAATCTTCACAGTCGAAGTAACTTCAACAACAAAATCAACGCAGTCTACATAATAACAGCAAGACATTGGCACAGCTGCAGTGATATGCACCATCATAAGTATGCGCTCAGGAATGTATACATTTTGATCAAAACGTACGCATGTTGATCAAAATTAAAGAATTTTCGGAGTTCTCAGGAATTTTCAGAAGAGAATTCACTTCCAATTTAATTCGTGAACGTTGCAAATTTGAATTGTAGCGGGCAATGAACGCGCGCTCCGTACATAGCGCCTTCAAATTCGTAGATATACTCCTAACGCTACACGTACACCTGCCAGCGTGTGCAACTGTAAACCGTTCACCCTCGATCCACGAACTAAGCGATCGAGCACATTCTGCACGCCTGATCAATGGAAGATGTTTCTATGTCTAACAGAAAGACACGACCAAAATTCTTCGAAGTTGATGATCGCTCGAAGAAGTATGTCTCGAAGAATTCAGATTCAAAGATGTTGGACTCGAAGAAGTCAGACTTAAAGTATCCAGCATTATCGCAGGAGCCTTCAGCAATGCATGCCAGCTTCGTTATATTTGTAACTGGCGACTACACAAACTGCGACATCAGTGTTTTCGAATTGTCTCAATGATGGAGTCAAATTTTCACGGAACTGACGAGTGGGTCTGCAGAAACAGATTCTACTCGGCCTTAATCCCTGAAAATTATGTTTGTAATTGGCAATTACTCAAAGTGCGGCATTAGTGTTTTCGAATTGTCTCAATAATGGCGTCAAATTTCCACGGAACTGACGAGTGGGTCTGCAGAAACAGATTCTACTCGGCCTTAATCCCTGAAAATTTGAACAGCCTGGAGCATGGATTTGCCAGAAATCCCTCTGATGACCACGGACAATAAATCTCTTATGTCTATAGATGGCCGTAGATTCATAATTTGCTAAATACAAGGGAATAGAAGCCAAATAATTTGCGAAGAAGAAAAAAAAAAGGTCTCACTGTTTGATAAGCGGACGTTACCATTGCACGGAAATCCCAGGTCATATCACGAAAATGACTTCAGATACTATCAAATTTTCTTCTTCTTCTTTTTCTGATGGTTTATTGATTTCGTGTCCAGCACCTGCAGCCAACTTTAGACTACCGTCAACTTGCGAAGTACAAAATTTTCGCCGGTCTAGAGTCCGAAATCAACTCTGCCAGCAATCACTCTGATAAAAGCGAATCAATGCTTTTGACAATGGTGACTGTGTCATCCACGAGTGAGACTTCATTTGCAACGCATCAGAAGCAAGTCAAAGTCGGGTTTGATGATCACTAAGGCCTGTGAAAATATGGCTCATTACGGCACGAGGATGAAGACACGATTTTTCGTGCCAACGAAGAAGGTGCTGACACCACCGACCAGACCCATCGTGCCAGATCAGATAGCAGGGCCCTGTGTAATTTAACGGAGCCGGAACATTCGCACTGTGTAATCAAAACAATTTATCAACGGAATCGAAAGAATTGGAAGTATGAATTTTCTTGGTAAAAATACCAACTTTCCCCGTTGCTTTCGATGATGCGTTCCTGCGAACGATGAATATACCCACTGTACAGGAAAGAGACCGTCTTGGATAAGGCGTAATACTGAGCAAAGTTATTTCCCGAAATCATTGACCGGGATTATGGGACTGAAAAGGTCACTTCACGTAGACAAGGCAAGAAGACAATCATTAGACAAGATTATTCTCCGATGAAGAAGGAAGATGAAGATCAACAATATGAAGAATCGCGCAACGTGAACAGTATGCGGATATTGTGGTGTGGCAACGAGCGGACGATTAGGTCGCAACTGTGGCGTAGATTTTGGGGTTTGATGGCAGACTTTTTCCAAAAAAAAAAAAGAAAAGAAAAGAAAAAAAAAGAAGAAAGAAAAAAAAACAAAGAAAAACAAAAAAACAAAGAAAGAAAAAAAAACAAAGAAAGAAAAAAAAACAAAACAAAAAAAAACAAAAAAAAAAAACAAAAAAACAAAGAAAGAAAAAAAAACAAAACAAAAAAAAACAAAAAAAAACAAAAAAAAACAAAAAAAACAAAAAAAAACAAAACAAAAACAAAAAACAAAAAAAACAAAGAATAAAAAAAAAAAAATTAAAAAACGAAAAAACGAAAAAAAAAAAGTATTTTAATTGTGTGAATGAAAATCTGTAGCTCGGAGTCAAAGGGTCGTATCTACATATCTTTCATTTTAAGGCCTCTTGGCAAATATGGTCACACTTCATACTCCCCTCTCTTCGCAATTTAACCACCATATTAAATGCATCGTCCTCATGCAAGTCCGTTGATCAAGTTTTCCAAACTTCTTATTGATTAGGAAGTTTGATCTAGAATTCCAAAAACATCGTTATTTCAATCTTCTGAAAGATTATTAGTCACGACTTTTTGGCTCTGAGTAATGAAATAATGTAACTCAATCTAAAATATCGCTACGAGGCCTTATTGTGGCCCGTCGCTGTTCTTCACGAACTCAAACTTTCCGCGGAAACGCACGGCAAAAACAGCTCTTAGCTCTTACAGTGCTCGAAGACTGGTACGTTCTCAATGACGGTGATGATTTCAACTTTGATAACAATGCAATATTATTATTAGGGCAGTGTAGGCTTGGGTAGGCTAGGTTACACAAGGCAGGCAGGAACATCGGCAAATATCTTGGTTGACCGGTTGATACTTATTAGCGTTAGTTCGGATCGCGGTTGACTTCTTCATACAAAAAAAAAAAAGTTTAAGCATTGATAGGCTAATGCTTCTGGTAATTTCTTCGGTCGAAGTCCGCCCATTCTTATTACTGAGGCCAGAATAATAGTTACCACAGAAATGTACTATAACTAAGAGTAGAATTTCAGACTTGATCTGAAAATGGATCTAAAAATGATAAAAAGTGGCATTTCCTATACTTTGGAAAAAAAACACATTGGATCTACAGTCCAGACTCTTGAAAACATTTACAAGAAAATATACTCTTGATTCAATCGGATTTTTGCTTGAATCAAAACGAAATCTGCTGAAGGTTCTTGATTTAAGCTAGATTCTGATTGAATCAAGAGTACTTTTTCTTGTCGATGTTTTTAAGAGTCTGGACTCTAGATCCAATGTGTTTTTTTTTCTAGTAGCATGTTCAAATGTAAGCACAGGGTGCGATGTGTTTTTGTTGCTTACAACTACCCCCTTTTCTCAACAGCCGTTCACTTGCGACCCTATGAATACTCTAGTATCCGTTAGTAAGAAGTATTACCATACTTCATCATCATTACTGTAAGCTCTTTGACACCCTAAGTGCTCATTGTTTATTACGGGATAAAGTTGCAAAATTTTCCATTTATAAACTGTAAATATTCATCTTTTGTCTCAGTTCGTCAAACAGATCTCCCAGGCCGGTTTTTATGATTTTCACGGCTATCAGTAGGAGATAGTCTGCTCTAATTGAGCTGGCACTTTTTAAATTTACTCATGGAAGCCCGCAAAGCGCACCGTAGGGGTTGGCCGCCTATCGGCCAGGGGGCGTACCCCTTTATTTAAAAAGTAATGAGTCTTATCATTAGATTTTTCTCTAAATTTATTTACGCGCCCTCACAATCGTATTTTTTCATGTTTTGTTTACCTCTGCGTCTTTGAGCATTAAATCGAGGATGGGCTCGTTTTTTTCGTTTATGCGAGATTTTCAAAGAATCCTCGTCGAGTTAGTAGTTCTTTGCGCCCTTTCAGCAAGTTTGGATCCTAATGAACTTCGCGAGTGCAACAGTGTACTTAGTAACATATCACTTACGGTGTAATTTTGTAATCGGGAATCAAAGAGAGCAGTGACTTCTTTATAATAACTTTCTATACCCTCCCCTATTTTTTCCTGCTCAACTTCCTCGTCAAAACCGAGTCGTCTCGCAAAGAAATGTTAATTTTGCGGGACCTCCCTTCAAGTTTTGTACTTGCTGATCTCTGACGCGTCTGAAATTGGAATAATCGTAAAATTTAAGCACGCATTGGATGATGTAAATCTCTGCGTTTCCAAAACTCTGAATTTCTGCAATTATTTGAGAAGTATAAATAAAATTGTTCACATTCTTATGTCGTCAACTGCAATGTCAGGTGAATTCACTTGTTTTATGGGCTTGAATATGGACCCTCTCAGACCTTTGAGAGTTTTTTAATCTGAGTTTAGAAATAACGTCTACGGTACAAAATGTGTTGAGAGAAAGATGTGTTGTTTTGAAATATCCCCATTTTTTTTAAAAAAAACAATGTAATGTGATCTGAAGTCTTTGCGAGGAATACTTGCAGATTTCCATGATTCAGTTGGGTCGGCTATTTCAGTTTGAATAAACATGGTGTAGGAAATAATCATCGTTTGTTGGACATCCTCCTTTTTCTGGCAGATCCGAATGCTTCCATTTATTGTGTTCAAGTGTAAATATCGAACCTAAATACTAGATCTTTCAAATATAATTCCGAAATAATAAAATTTATTTCCAACCCTCAACTAAATTTTGGCATTTTTGAATTTTCAACTGTGATTTGAAGTCCCTGTTTTTAGAGCGGTTTTAGGAATACAGATTTAAGAAACCAAATAATACTAAATCTCCTCCTTTAGATCAAATCCATGATATTAAACATCTTTTTAGAGATCTTCTCTGTGTTTATGTCTGATGCAGAAAATACCGCACGTCATTATACACACTTCCTCCTCTCGCCCCCCTCCCCTCCCCTGGCAGTTATGCATAAGGGCAGCTAGAAAATTGTATTAATTTACAGTTTCCGTGTGGTTTTTCTTCAGGTGTGATGTATAGTCGGCAAAAATAGATGAAATAAAACTTACTTTTTAATCGAAATTTTCATTCACTATTGATCTGAAACTAATGAAGTCGATTTCTCACTCTGAAGCTCAAGATAAATCACTTTATGTATGAATCATTCTCTGAGCACCCCAGTATCAAGCTCTAGTATTAGATTTTTGTAGGCTCGAGATGATAATTACTTATGAAACGGTAAAGCAGAGAAAGCAGTAATCAATGCAGATGTTGCAGGCTTGTAGCAATCACCGTCAAATGGCAACCTTCTCGTGTGAAGGAGAAAAAAAATGAGGAATTAAGAAATGTAGCAATAAGATAAAAAGTACCAATAGATTTACTCATAGCTCAAGCGGGATTTTTTTTCTCCCTGAATGGAACACACACTTGCGAGTTCTTGGAGTGAAATTATTTACCTTACTTAGTTGAGTTTGGTTCGGATAGGCAACTGAACCAACTGCTTTGCAAAGCGGAGAGTATGACCGGGATTTGAAGGCGCTCCCAGCCGACATCGTATTTTTGAAGTTTTTTTTTCCAATGAAACCTTTACTTCGATTATGTAAATTATTGAAATTTAACGAGCCAATGCGTACGACGTTCGCTAAACGCCGGCGTTTGCTAACTGCCTGCGGCAAATACATACAAATTTATAAATGCTCTTACAATGCGTTAATCGGGTTTGAATAATTCCCCTACTTTCAAAGAAAACAAGGAGTTTGGCAATCATCATTGAGTTCTATAATCCCGATTTACTTTTTCGATTTACGGCTCTCATCGTCCTTAGTGGCTCATCTTACAATAATGCAATTTCCGCACAATTTCTTTGTCATCTAGTCATTGAGGATGATTGACGATTGAAAAAGGAAACAATAAATAAAATCAAATTTATTTTTCTGAAGCATATCATCGATCTCATTAGAATCTCAACGGTGGGTGCTTGGGTTGTTGTTCAGGAGTTTGAAGAGGTGAAAATTATTATTTTTTTTTTTTTAAATTTTGAAGCAATTTTATTTAAGTAGAACGTAACTTTCACAAGAATATGTCTTCTATCTCTCTACTTGATTTAAATAAACTTAATTAATTCAATTTAATGTACAATTTCATTATATATAATTTCAAAATCATTATCTAAAATTAAGAGTGAAGTCGCGTTTCGGGGCGCGGCTCCGTGCTGCGCTCCAGAGGAAACGCGACTGAGGCTGCGGCCTGAGGGCCGTATTAATTGTCGTTCCTGATAAAAATCTTTTCCTCGGGAGGTTCGATACAGTTTACATTGCGATCGGGGGGGGNNGGGGGGGGGGTAAACGGACCTCCCAAGGGAAGGAGCCACTCGAGGAACGACCAATGAAAACGGCCCTCAAGGTGAATCTTCAGGGGGGCCTCGTAGGTTCCGCTGCAGGAGCGACTTGCATCTCTCGGCCGCGGCGTACAATGACGACCGTAAACGCCGTCAGTTCCGGTAAAAGTGCCTCCACACGGTCCGTCTGACGGTCGAGCGGACGGCCCGCCAGACGGTCCATCGGGCATTCCGTCATCAAAGGCATTCCATCGATCTAACTTTACTTTCAGCCTTAGTTATTCAACTATGGAACGTCATCTGTGTCTTATTGTCCCGGGGGTGTGAAGAGGGGTTGCGATGCGGGGAGACAATAATCGGCAGATCAAGGGGGAGGGGGCCGCCGAATAAAGACTTGGGGCCCGTGGTTTCTTCTGATAGAAGGAAGGGCCCCCGGGCGTTAAAGTCTTTACTGGGGTCCCATATTTTGCCAGAAGGGGCCCCTGTGAGGCACATATTGCCAAGTCAAGGTCATCCAGTGGGGTTCATGGTTTCTTCTGATAGAAGATCGAAAGGCCTCCGGGCGTTACAGTTTCTAATGGGATCCCAAATTTTGCCAAAAGGGGCCCCTGTGAGGCACATTTCGCCAAGTCAAGGGGCTGATTATCATCCAGTGGGGCTCTTGGTTTCTTCTGATAGAAGATAGAAGTGCCTCCGGGCGTTACAGTTTCTAACGGGATCCGAAGGGCCTCCGGGCGTTACAGTTTCTAATGGGATCCCAAATTTTGCCAAAAAGGGCCCCTATGAGGCACATTTCGCCAAGTCAAGGGGCTGATTATCATCCAGTGGGGCTTATGGTTTCTTCTGATAGAAGATAGAAGTGCCTCCGGGCGTTACAGTTTCTAATGGGATCCCAAATTTTGCCAAAAAGGGCCCCTGTGAGGCACATTTCGCCAAGTCAAGGGACCGATTATCATCCAGTGGAGCTCATGGTTTCTTCTGATAGAAGATAGAAGGGTCTCTAGGCGTTACCGTTTCTAATGGGATCCCAAATATTGCCATAAGGGCTCCTGTGAGGCATATTAATTAACCCACGTTTATGGGATCATCATCCCCCAGCCAGTCTGCCCCTACAAATAATAAGACCCCTTTTCAAGCCCCTCGGAATTTACGATTCTTGATGATAAACAGTAAACTGCTTTGACACGGATGACGCTCCACAGTTGAATATCCTGCAATAGGGTGAAAGTGAAGTTAGGTAGGTAGAATGCCGTCCGACAGAATGTCTGAAGGACCCTCCGGTGAGCCGTCAGCCCGACTGTCGGACGTCGGACCGTTGGATGCGCACGAGTAGGAGCCATCCGCAGATCCGCCCCGACCGCTGGCCAGACCCCCGCTGGACAGTGGCCCCTTCAACCCTTTGGCTGGTTTTTACTTAAGCATGGTCACCCGCCACGGAAAAAAAGAGTTTGGGTCTGCGACACGAGAGGGACGGTGAAAAGGCGTTCCTTCGCTATCCCTGTGTCCCGTGACTGCCGTTCAGGGCTGTTGCCGGCTCTGACATTGCAGTTACGAGACACAGGGAAGGTTAAGTAATGTCGTTTTACCTATACCTTGTGCCACAGACGCAAGTTTCTTTTTTCTGTGGCAGTTAGTTTTTTTCTTCTTTCTTTCTTCCTTCCTTCATTCCTTCCTTCCTTCCTTCCTTCCTTCCTTCCTTCCTTCCTTCCTTCCATCCTTCTTTCCTGCCTTCCTGCCTGCCTTCCTGCCTGCCTTGCTTCCTTCCCTCCCTTCTTTCTTCTTTCTTTTTCCTCTCTTCTCTCTTTCTTTTTCCTCTTTTTTTTTATTAATTTTATTTTGCTTGGTAGTTCTGGTGGTTGGTGTAGTTTTTATCTCTTTTTTTTTCTTTCTTCTTTCTCTCTTTTTTTTCATTCTTTTGTCTTTCTTTCTAAAATTTCATTGTGCATGGTAGTTTAGTAGCATGGTAGTTTAGTAGCATGGTAGTTTAGTAGCATGGTGTAGTTTTTGTCTCTTATTTCTTTCTTTTTCTTTCTGCTTTCTTCTTCCTTTCTTCTTTCTTTCTGCTTTCTTCTTCCTTTCTTCTTTCTTTCTGCTTTCTTCTTCCTTTCTTCTTTCTTTCTGCTTTCTTCTTCCTTTCTTCTTTCTTTCTGCTTTCTTCTTTCTGCTCTCCTTCTGCTCTCTTCTTTCTTTCTCCTTTCTTTCTTCTTTTTTTCGTTTCTTTTTCTTCTCTTTTTTATTTTTTCTATTTTTTATCTTTTTTTCTTTTTCCTCTTTTTTACTTCTTTCTCTCTTTTCTTTTTTCTCGTTTTTTCTCTTTCTCTTGTTTTTACTCTTCTCTCGTTTTTTTATTTTTCTCTCCTTTTCTTATTTCTCTCTCTCTCACTCTCTCGTCACTCTCTGTTCTCTCTCTTTATTTTCTTTTTCTTTGTTTTTTTATCTCTTTTTTTATCTTTTTCAGAAATTTTTTCGATTTTTTTTACCCCCTAAGAAAATAAGAAAGGAATGATGGCTTGCGAGAGAAATTCTACCGTCTTGCAATGGGAGTAATTATTTTGTAATAATTGTAGTTTAAACGCGTATCAGTTTGTACGGAGGTATAGGTATATCAGCAGATTCAAAAGTTCTTCGCAAATTTATGAGCTGAGTCAAAAATTCTTCGCAAATTTATGAGCCGAGTCAAAAGTTCTTTGCAAATTCATGAGTTGAGTCGAAAGTTTTTTTTTTACAAATCTATGAGCTGAGTCGAAAGTTTTTTTTACAAATCTATGAGCTGAGTCAAAAGTTTTTTTTACAAATCTATGAGTCGAGTCAAAAGTTTTTTTTTTTACAAATCTATGAGCTGAGTCAAAAATTCTTAGCAAAGTTATGAGACGAGTCAAAAGTTCCTTGCAAACATATAATATGAGTCAAAAGTATTTTTACAAGCACAGCCACCTTTAATTGCCTATGATTAAATTTTTTGGAGTATTTGCTTCCTCAGCGTGAACATGAATTGTAATATACTGTGTAAATTATAATAAACATGCCAATGTATCATTCGAGTTGTATAAGTGATTAACTGCTTGTTAACGAAATTTGCGATTACCTATCAGAACACATCCACATTTAAATGACGGGTTTTTTGTCGGTATTTTTCTCTTAGATGAGAGAAATTGGATGAGTATTCAAGTTCATAAAATATGTAGAATTTTAGTGGCTGAGCGTATGCGCTTCTTACAGCAAAATTGCTTTTATCAGAGTGTATATAATTTTATGAGTTGAGTCGAAAGTAATAGTTTCTTATTTACTGGCGAGAGAAATCAAAGAGTATGGGTTTACAGGGTAGAATCTGTACATTGAAGATGGAACTGTACGCTTTTTTGAATTTGTATCCATTTCAGTAGTAGATTTTCACGAATTGAGACGATAGCAATGCAGATATGAGTCGAGTTGATAGCCCCCTGTAGATTTATGAGTAGAGTCGAAGGTTTTAGTTGAGTTTTACCTCGTAATAAGAGAAGGTTCAGAACAATGATGATCCCTCTGACAGAAAATGTTTTTCATATTTTCAGATGTTTTCTTTGAAACTGGTTTCTTTTGCTTCATTCAGATTTACAATTAATATTTACAAAAATTTTACCTCCTCTAAAATCGGGGGTGACCACAATTTCGAAGACCAAAATTATTGTACATGCTAGTGACAGAATTGTTTGCCTTGTCTAAACACATCCGCATTCAGATTTTTGAGTTGATCGAACGTAATGGGTTCTACTTTTCTGTTACATCGAGAAATTGGAGAAAATCATAGGTACACGAGGTAGAATCTTTACGTTAAATGTTGGCAAATCGTTTGCTTTTTACGATATAAATATGTTTCATCAGCGTTCAGATGTATTTTAAGTTGAGACAAAAGCATTTAACTGATTTATGACTTGAGTTAATCGTATTTTTAGCTTTTTCCACGTGATGAGAGAAATTGGAGGACCATGATTTTTAAAGCAGTCTATACACCGCCCTGTGGCGGAAGTGCCTATAATTCTATTTAAAAATGAGATGAGACCATTGGACTTTCTTTCTCTAATTTTACTCATGATGGTATCTAAATAAAGTGTAGATACATGACACATAAATTGTATTATCTAATGATAGAATTGTGTACCATATTTAGCGCCAAAATACCTATTTTTCAACTAACCTTCAGAGTGCAATGAACTTATCGTGAGACGAAACTTATATAGCATTCAAGGTGCAATATTCATGAGTTGAGTTGGAAGAGCTTTTACTTATTCGCTGTGATGAGAGAAATGCGAGTGTAAACTTTGATTAACGGCTTACAAAATTTAGGGACAAAATTTTGTGCTCTGCTCCAACATCTAATTTACTTGCGTAACTTCATAAAATGAAGTTTCATGAAATTTTGTAAAATTGCAGTTTTTTTTAAAAATGTTTATTTGTGTCTTATTTTCAAAAAAAAGCTTCAGCCAGGGGCTCCATATGTCATGAAACGCATTGATAGAGTAAAATCTTAATTTTGTAATTTCGTAAGAGAAAACAAAAATGTTATGAGTCAAATTTCAAACTTTCTCATCGAACTCTCGCACTCTTATTGCGGGTTGCATTCTTAGCCCCTACAGAATCGTCCAAATTTAATGAAGAATGACATTTTCATATCTGGTCTCCCGCAACTACATTTACAATTTAAGTCCAAATTACTGTTGTTACTTTTTTTTTTCTCCAATCCAATTTCAAATTGAATAAGCATCGTCGGTTGCTGAACCACTCAATCACTTAAAAATTTGCTCTTCAGCAGAGGTGTAAGAAATCTAGTTTGAGTTTTCCTAACAGCTCTTGGTTATTTAGACGCTGTAAGTCCAGATTTTATGTAAATTAACCTTGATTGGACATCATAGCATGCGCGGCGATACTACCGAACCTCCAGTGGATGTTTTCTCGAATTACTCTCGGAAAGTTAAGATTCACGCTCTGTATTTGTACACTGGAAAAAAAGTCGCTTGGATCTAGAGTCCAGACTCTTGAAAACATTGACAAGAAAAAAACTCTTGACTCATTCGAATTTTTGCTTGAATGGAGAACCAATCCTCTTAATTTAAGCGGATTTCCTTTTGATCCAAGCAAAAATCCGACTGAATCAAAAGTATTTTTTTTGTCATTGTTTTCAAGAGTTTGGACTCTAAAACCAAGCGACTTTTTTCCAGTGCAATCCTTGTAATGAGCATGGAATTGAGAAAAGTCTTGATACTATCATTACTACATTTCTGGAATAAATCCAGTCGATTTTTTAAAACTATTAATGTATAATTATCTCTTATTGTTTGTGTATGACCGTGTACATTTTGTTATTATACCTAACATGGGCAGAATTTGAATCAGCGTAGGTGAACCTGTGTCTTTAACTAATATTTTCAAACATTTTTTGGCCAAGTTTTTCAGTTCAGTCTCAGTGATAGTGTTGTGAGTGCTTTCAGCTTGGCGTCGGGCAATCGGATAACCTTCCACTGGTACGTACCTAAAAATTATACTTTTTCCTCCCCCCCCCTTTTATATATGTATGATGTAATATTTATCTGCCTCTGAATGAATTGACTTTCGCGGCTAAAACGAACTCTTCATTACCGTTACCAGCGAGTGTCGTGTGTCAACACGAGAACATGTAACTAATGCCATGCACTGGAAAAAAAAAACACATTGCATCAAGAGTCCAGACTCTTGAAAACATCGACAAGGAGAATGACTCTTGATTCAATCAGATTTAAGCTTAAATCAAATGGAAAGCCGCTCGTTCTCAAATTGAGGGGCTTGGTTCTTGATTTAAGCTTAAATCTGATTGAAACAAGAGTATTTTTTCTTGTCGATGTTTTTAAGAGTCTGGACTCTAGATCCAATGTGTTTTTTTTCATGTTGGGTCAAAATCGCATCTCGCGCGAATTGTAAAAATACATTTTTTTTTATTTAGATCCAACACTGCAAAAAAAGTCGCTTGGATTTAGAGTCCAGACTCTTGAAAACATTGACAAGAAAAAAAACTCTTGATTTAATCGGACTTTCGCTTAAATCAAGAACCTAGCCTTTAATTTAAGCGGATTTCCTTTGGATTCAAGCAAAAATCCGATTGAATATTGATATTGAGTATTGAGTATTTTTTCTTGTCATTGTTTTCAAGAGTCTGGACTCTAGATCAAAGCGACTATTTTTCAGTGAAGTCTTACCGAAAACGGACGCAACGCAATGACGAGTGTTTTGCGGGTTAATAAGGAGCCTTCAATCGCGCGAGATACCACAACACATGCAAGAGCCTTCTCGTTGCGTCCCATTCGCTCCGCAGGAAGTTTTGGGCGTAGATCAATGATTGTACCAAGAGTGACTTGAAAAAAACTGGGAATAGACCTTTCGACAAGGCGAGAATGGACTGTTAGAACTTTCCCTCAGTGTGTCCTGATTGTTTTACGTGCAATGTTGATGAAGAATTAAATATGAGTTGGATCGCATTTAGCATAAAGGATTTAGCGTGATTACAGTGTTTCCAAAATCGTACAAATTCTTTTTTTCTCATAAAAATACTAAATGTACGTACAGTATTAACATTTACACAATTATTTCCCTTTAAAATTAAAATATTTTTGGTGGGATGCAAAAACTATTTTTGGAAGATTTTTAAGACAGTTATAAAGAAGCAACATTTCAACAACACTGTAATTTCGCTGGTTCCTTTTTGCTAAGTGCAATCCATTTTACAATTAAGGACTGCAATATTTGACGCCTTCATAAAAACATCTACGTGTATATGAAAACTAATGACACCTGCGTTGTTTCTAAAGGGAGCCGGAAATTACAGTTCCTAATTTCAAAAGTTGCGTATTGGCTGCAACGTTCATGTCAAAGGACCCCGCACACCTCTTATGGGAAGCTGCACCATGAAGAATTGCCTTCTGACTTATGTTGATCGATTCTCCTCAAGATGTTTATCAAAAGTTATAATTGCGCTAACTTTCTACGATGCACAGTTTTTGCAAAAAACCCATGAGAAGATTCAATTATTCGGAGACTATAAATAAAAAAGAACAAAGCATTTGAGAACAGGCCCGATGTAAATAAGGAAAAAACGTAGTGCGTGTCCGTCTCCTTATCTGTACCTGGCCTGAGATGGAAATTTTCTTGAAAAATAAAATTTTGAAATTTCACTTGAAATTTCACTTGAAATTTCATGAAATTTCAATAAAACCGTGAAAAATTAAAATCTAAGTTCGATTTTCAGTAATTTTTTGATTCTAGTAATTTTTTCTGCCCAACTGCTTGCCACAACAAGACGAATATGCATAGGGAGTATTAGGGAGTTGTATCTCGTGCCCTCTTGCCGTCACGCAACAAAATGGCGGCTAAAATCGAAATGATTCAACCGTCGTTGTTTGTTTTGTCCGCATTCGTGCCATAGATTTTTGGTACTGTAGATTTTTGCCGGTCAACTAAGTAAGACAAATTGATCATAAAATTCCTACCTTTACTTTTCGTCGTTCGTATTCTTTTGGCTCTAAACTTCATGTATTCACTGTGAAGAAAATGATTTTTAGTAAAAAAAAAAAAAAAAAAAAAAAAAAAAAAAAACGGTAGAAAAAACCAAAAAAATAAAAAACAGCAGAAATATGTACTCCAACGTTACATACAATGCACTGAGTACTGGGCTCTTCATCTATAATTCTTGAAATTTATCATTTAAATGCAAATAAAGTTTAGAGCAATAGAAAGGAAAGGAACGTAGGTACATACTATTTATTCTAATCTTAGAGAAGAATTTTACCTACTGAAAAGAATAGCACAATCCTGACTATTTTTTGAGGGACACAATTGTTTTACGATGTCATATTATTTATAGGAGAGTAACAAGACTAGCTAATCGGAAAGAAAGAAAAAACAGGCGTTAGGAACAATAAGAAAATTTATTATTATTAAATTTAGGAACATGAGTGATGAGAAGGAATTAGGGAGCAAATAAATCAAGTTTTCAAAAAATTGAAATTTATGAGGCCTTTTGAAATTTCAAGGGCGAACTCAGTACCTGCCGACTCAGGAGCTATCCTATCTCCCTCCCGCACTCGCCCGGTAGACGTTCAGAGTCAGACTTTCCTGTTCTTATGCTCCTCAAGAATCTGATTTGGATGGTGGTCGCGCAAAACGGCGTGCGGAATCCGAGATAAGACTGCCGATCGGTGCGGGAGTCCCCATGATTTCCTTGTTGGCACACAGCCGCTTGTCAATCGAGCACTGAAATGAGGAATCTGTCTGGCTTTTTATCACCGAATAATTGAATCCTCTCTTAGGTTTTTTGCGAAAACGGTGCATCGTAGAAAGTTGGCGCAATTATAACTTTTGATCAGCATCTTGAGGAGAATCGATAAACATATGTCAGAAGGCAATTCTTCATGGTGCAGCTTCCCACAAGAGGTGTGCGGGGTCCTTTGTTTGATCTCTCATTTTCTTAATTAAGCAGGGAATGCGCGTATCTGCCGCGATATTGAGGTGAATAACACGCAACTTTAAAGATTTTAAGATTCCCCTAGAAACGTGGCGTATTCTCCGCAATGTTGCGGTGATTTTCGCGTGATTTATAATTTTTTTTAAAAAAAATATCTGGAAAAATCGTGCATTTTTTGCGATACTGGGATGAAAAACCCGGAACTATCAAGAATTTGACGAAACCGCCAGATACATCGCGATATTGAGATGAAATTCGAGTGATTTCTTACTTTTCAACGGGTAGAAATGACGCGAGCAACTATTCGAACTCCGGAGTAGGTGTGTGGTATCACGCGAAATTGAAGGAAAATCATAGGTTTTTGCCCATTTAAAATTACGAAAGTCTTACTCATGCTTACATCGATGTAAAAATCGCGTATTTGCCGCGATATTTATGTGGACATTTTGTGATCTATTTTTTTAATTAAGCAGGAAGTTGCGTGTATGCCGCCATATTGAGGTAAATGACGCGCAATCATAAAGATTTGATGAATCCCCTAGAATCATTGCGTAATGCCGCGCCGTTGCAGAGATTTTCGCGTAATTTCTCATTTTTCGTTCGAAATTGCAGGAAATATCGCGCATTTTCGGGATTATGTAGATGGATAGCGAGTAATCGTTTGGGATTAAACGCATCTGCCAGAAAAATCGCGCATTTTCCGCGAAACTGAGATGAATTGCGCACAGTTCTCACTATTGATCAAGCGAAAGCTATAAGCAAGCAACTATTCGAACTCCGGAGTAGGTATGTGGTATCACGCGAAATTGAAGGAAAATCATAGCTCTTTACCTATCACTATCTACGGACAGTGTGAATTCTATGCTCGCATGGATATAAATAAACTCGCGAATTTCCCGCGATGATGAGGCGAGAATAATTCGTCGTTTCGCGGACGAAGGAACAGAACTACATTCAAAGGTTGCCAAACTGACGGAAACAATTGATTTATATTACAAAAACGTACCTTTAAAATTTGTATCCGAAAAGTTTCATAGTTTTCCGTGGAATTTGACGAAAAACCAGGGAAATATTCCGTTAGAAATGCCCAAGATTCTTATTGTTAATAACATGGAACTGCGATGGGAAATTTGACAACATTGAAACGAAGTTACGTTCATCCGTTAGAGAAACGATGAATCCGCGGGATTCGTGCTAGTTTCACGATATGACATTAATACGGTAGTTTTTATCTATTTTATATTACCGCTGGAGAAATCGCGTATCTATCTGCCGCAATATTGCGAAGAATATCGTGTAATTTCTCATTTTTTGTTCGAAATCGCAGGAAAAAGCGAGCGTTTTCGGAGATGTCGAGATGAAAAGCGAGTAATCGTTTAGGACGTACCGCACCCGCTGAAACAATCACGCATTTTCCGCGATACTGATATAGAAAACCGCGTCATTTCTCACTTTTTAACAAGCGGAAACCAAGCGAGCAACTATTCGAACTCCGGAGTAGGTATGTGGTATCACGCGAAGTTGAAGGAAAATCATTGTTTTTTACCTATCACCATCTACGGACACTATGAATTGTATGTTTGCATGGATAAACTACAAAAACCCTCAAAAACATTTTTCGGGCAAAAAATCCGGTCGAGGAAATTGACGTGTCACTTCCTTTTAATCAAGTATAAGATAGGCAAAAACCTTTGATGAATTCCCAAGGTCCACTATGACTAATAATCATCAAAAAGTTCCAAAAACTTACTCGAAAGGAAAAAAATCAAATGAAAAATAAATCCCTTGCCAAAAATAAATAAAAAACCGATTTTGAGATAAATCCCTCGAATGAACTTGAAATCACAAAATCGGTCGAGGATGTCAACTGAAATTTTTCCCCCTTTAATTATGAGCTCCGCAGCAAGCGTGACTCGCTTGTACCTTTTCATACACGAGCCGCACGAATTCATCTCTTCTTCTCTCCTCTCCTTCCGTCCATGGACAGAGGTCCAAAATTTTTCGGATTTACTGACGCGACCGGCACCCAACTTGGCAACCCTGAAGTGATTGTACCACCAGCCAAACGCCTCCCTGACGGAGTTACAAATGTATACATTGGTAGGTCATAGGTCATTGACCCTTCAAAATGATTGGTGTTGATGTTGACACAATGGCACACTGACCAAGTTCCACACTGGTGGGTCGTTGACCCTTGAAGACGATCGCTGTTGATCGCGGGAATTTCGCATTGTTAAAACAATGACATACTGACCAAGTTCCACACTCATGTATAGAGAGGTCATTCACTCCTACAGTTTCTCACTGTTTGTAACATGCCGACCGCCATAAGGTGACCAAAAACAGGGCACGGCAGGGGTATTTCTAGCGGGATGATAATTGAAATTGAACGTACTTCTGCCAAACGAAACTATGTACATTAAGACAAGAGCCATGAATTTCATGAGAATACGTACATAACAGGGCTCACGTCATAATGCACACAGTTCTAATTGATAGACAAAGAAGACAAACGGGCATTGTAGTTGAAGTTGAATTTCTACGGACGATTTGTTTTGGGCGGAAAATCCAGATTCAAGACTAGAAAGAGCAGTGCAATCAGTCGATCACATTTTACTTGCTACCGATACATTCGAGTTCATTCGAGGGATTTATCTCAAAATCGGTTTTTTATTTATTTTTGGCAAGGGGTTTATTTTTCATTTTATTTTTTTCCTTTCGAGTAAGTTTTTGGAACTTTTTGATGATTATTAGGATTTGGGAAGTTCAGAGCGAATCGGAGAACCGGAACGAAAGTAGGGTGGCTACCGCCACTCTTGATATAAAACTCGCGAATTTTCCGGGATATTGACGTGGCAATTGCGCTGTGGTCCTTCACATTCCTAAGCACCCGCCGGATATTTTGCGTTTGTGTCGTGATATGAGGTGAATTAGGTTACATATGTCATACATATATTTCTCCATTTCCATGGAACATGTTATAATAATGATCGTTTCATCTTCTGTTTCAGGATTGATAGCTACGAGCCTCTCATAAGGTACGTCGTTTTAATTTTCTGGCTTGACACAATTCCTATCCACACGCTCATAAAATTTTTCATCTAAAACTTTGATGCATGTAAAATCTATATTTTTACTGAATTTTTGAAAACCCCGCGTATTTGCCGCGATATTGAGGTTAACTACGCGTAATTTCTTACGGTTTTAAGACAGCTCGAAAAATTGCGTCCGTGCCGCAATACTGAGATGAAAAGCGGGGTATTTTTTAGGATTTGATGAATCCGCTGGGAATATCGCGTATTTTCCGCGATACTGAGATGAACCTCGAGTAATATCTCTCTTTTACACACGCAGAAATCAAGCGCGCAACTATTCGAACTCCGGAGTAGGTGTGTGGTATCACGGGAAATCGAAGGAAAATCTTAGCTTTTTGCCTATCTAGCACACAGTGGTCTTTAAAAAAAAATGACGACAAAAATGTTTCCTATTACGGCGGTTTGTAGGGAGTGAGTCTATGGTGCATGTGGACTTAAGTAATGCAATTTATATTCTGATATTTTATTTTGCATTTAAACTTAGATTATGTTCTAGTTTATGTTGAAACTTCTTTGATAACCCCCATGAAACTACCATAAAATACAACTCTACACAGGTAACAATATTAATTGAAAAAGCTAAAATGTTTTTAAACGTGTACTATACGGTTGTTTTCATTGCCTTCATTCGCCTTCATCTGCGTCTGCAGTAATTGTTGTTATGAATATGTTGTGTGTGCTGATCTCAGCTCATTACATATTTGACTCTCTGAAGGCGTTTAATGTGCGAAAGTAGAGCACCCTGTTGGAGAACAACAGAAGTGAGAGGGAATGAATCGCTCAATCCAAACTTTGTTCGTTCTCCGACAGATTGCGCTACCTGCGCACATAAAACGCCTTCAGAAACTCGAGTATGTAATGATCTAAAATCAGCTCACACAACATATTCGTACCAACAATTGCTGCAGACGATGTTGAAGGCGAATTGCTGTCGCACATAAGACGCCTTCAGAGAGTCAAGTATATAATGAGCTGAAATTAGCTCACACAACATATTCGTAACAATAATTGCTGCGGACGCAATTGAAGGTGAATAGTTCAGTTAAAAAAAAAAAAAAAAAAAGAGTGTGATAGGTAGTCTGCATGTAACGAGAGGATATATACTGGATCGACATGAGTTGAACGAAAAATAAAAACGTGAACCGATCAACACCGATTAAATGGACAAATTAAGAAAAAAACGGATCAAAATCAGTAGAGAACTTGCGTTTTCTATGAAAATGTCAAATTGCGATATCTCATAATTAGGATCATCCGAGATTTTTATTTTTTGCGATTTTAAGCCCACTTGACCATAGACTCGACCCCTACAAACCGTTTTTGGGTACATTTTTGTCGCATTCTTTTTACTTCAAGACCACCGTGAGCTACTGACGTTCATGAATGTCGGTATTATGCCCGCATAGGAGGCTCAAATTAATGACGTTGATGTTATGCCGCAATGTTCATGTAAAAAAATGCATAATTTTTCACATGTTTACTGAACCGTCTTAAAAACCGCGTATTTGCCACGATATCGAGGTGACTAACGCGTTATGGTTTCTTTTCACAAAACCGTCGGAAAAATCGTATCGAATGCTCGTCGCGATATTGAGTTTTTAAATGGGGAATTTCTCCCTTTTTTAATCAACTGCTGGAAAAATTGCGTGTTTGCTGTGATACCAAGATGAAAATCAAATGAAATTTTTTTCTTGTCACAAAACCGCCGTATGAATGGCTTATTTTTATAATATCGCGGGATTAAGCCTAATATTTTTTATTATGAAATTGCGTAATTTAGGGACGGTCCTTATGGGGCTTCCCGAGGAAAAGACCTGCTCAATGAACGATTATGACTACAGCCCATACTTTTGAGGAGAATTAATCATTCACCCACTTGGACCTACGGATCGCCTAAGACGCAGGACCGCAGTTGCTTTCCGCCAGGGGGCGCTAAGGGCTCGAAATCGGCGCGCGTGCTGCATAACCGTAGTGTTCCTTATTTTGGTCTTTTGAGAAATTCTAAGGTCGGTACCTTCGCAATCGGCAAATCGGTTCCTTTTTATGTAAAAATAACAGAAAAAACAATTAAGGGGGGGGGGGGATTATGTCGCAATGGCGCCAAAGCTGAGGCCCGCGAAAATACGCTTTTCAGCAAATCGGGCTTTTACGGTATTTCGCCCTGAATTTTGGGCATTATTGCATAGACGAATGAAAATTTGCACTGGTACACATTTTTTAGTGATCTTCCACGTAAAATCATCAGATTTGGGCTAAAAACTGTGTTTTAGTGCAAATATTCATTCGTCTACATGCAATGATGCGTGCCCAAAGTTCAGGCCGAAATACCGTAAAAGCCGGCTACAGGACATTTCGTCCACGATTTTTTGTCCGCGCACCTGTTTTTTCCAGTAATTTACGTCCACGCGTTTTTTCGGCACGGGAGTTTGGTCCACGTGCCAGTTGAGACCCAGAGTTGATTGGCCCACATGTAAATACAAACGACAATTGCTCACGACGTTTTTGAATGAAAATGTATAATGTCTTGGAAGAATGGGGGTTTGTTTGTTTTTTTGTTTTGTCTGTTTGGTCCAACGGAGAATAATATATGTTAGCGTTAAAGTATGTAATCTGTTAATGTATATACATTAACTGAAACGGCCAGTTAAAGTGTAGAATTTTTGTGGGTTGCAAACTTTAACTAGTTATTCTTTAGAATAACGGGCGGCTCACAGGTAAAGTGTGAAAGTCACAATTGAATCAAGTCAAATTATCAAAACAAAAACAAACGGCCATTCATGATGCACAAACTGAATGTCCGTTATAAAAACATTACTCAAGCCCAAGTTAAGATTTTTTAGACTTTATAGTGAAACTTGTCAGGTAAAGGAGAATGTCATGAAAAGGGGCATTGTTGTAAAACCTATAATTTTTCCCAACATAAATAGTCGCTGTCAACTAGATTTGATTGATTTGCAGTCGCAGCCTGATGGTGAATTCAAGTTTATTTTAAATTATCAAGACTATCTTTCGAAATTCGTTAGTTTGCGAGCTTTAAAGACAAAAACAGCAGATGAGGTTGCGTACAACTTGCTATACATTTTCACGATTTTTGGAGCCCCAGCAGTAGGTATCACAGTCGGACAACGGCCGGGAAATTTGCAATTCAGTGATAGAGTGTCTGAGGGAAATGTGGGCTGAATTAAAAATTGTGCACGGTAAACCGAGACATAGTCAGGGTCAAGGGAGTGTAGAGAGGGCAAATCAAGACGTCGAGAATATGGTCTTTGCATGGTGTAAAGACAACGGAACAACGAAATGGAGTCAAGGTTTGAGATTTGTCCAATTTCAAAAAAACAGGGTCTTCCAGTCGGGTATCAAAAGGAGCCCTTTTGAGGCGATGTTTGGATGTCCTCCGAAAGTGGGGCTCAAAGATTCCTCCCTTTTTATACTTTAACTGACACGTTCCAGTTAATCCATGAATTAACTAGTTATTCTATGAAATAACTAGTTAAAGTGTGTAATAAAAATTTAATTACACACTTTAACTGGCGGCTTCAGTTAATGTATACTTTAACTAGTTAATGTATACATTAACTGAATTACATACTTTAACTACATTAAGGAGCAGAAGTAATTTAAGTCAATAATAAAAGCAACTTAAATCTACAATATAACGCAAAAAAAAATTGGAAAGTCTCGTCATGTAAATACAGAAGATTCAAAAACGCCTTCAATTGAAGCGTGATACCTCACGCATTCCGGAAAGTTCAAACACTTGTATCCCTGCGCCTTAGCAAGGCGATAGAAGTTTAATATTGAAGCAACGTCCCCACTTGGTTTTTTGGCTTTCTTGTGCCGCTAGTGCATTTTTGACTTTTCAGGCCGTAGTTTTTAGGGCGCTAAAGCGAAGATTGTATTTTGCAAAAAGATAATTTTTGCATAATAATTAAAAATTAAGAAGCAGGATTAATTTAACTAAATATCAAAAGGAACTCAAATCTACAATAAAATGCATAAAACTAACGTAGATTAAGGGCGCTAAAGCCAGGGTTGTTTTTCGCAAAATGATAATTTTTGTATAATAATTAATAATAAAGAAGCAGGAATAATTTCACTAATTAAGAAAGAAAACTCAAATCTACAATATAATGCAAAACAATTTGGAAAATCTCGTCATGTAAATACAGAAGATTCGAAAACGGCTTCAATTTAAGCGGGAAACCTCACGCGTTCCGGAGTGTTCGAATAGTTGTATCCCTGCGCCTTAGCAAGTTGATCGAAACTTAATATTGTAGTAGCGATCTCGCTTGATTTTTCGGCTTTCCTGTGCCGCCAGGGGCGGACTGGCCATGGGGGCGGGGAGGTGATCGCCCCCTAACAATTTGCAGCGTAGGTCCCGAAGGGGCCCCCGCGGTGAATTTTTTTTCGAGTCATCGAAAGGCCCCGAATTCCTTGAAAATTTGTCTCTAAGAGACCTGAAAGGTCGCCAAAAGCATTTGTGATGAAGGGACCCCCGATGAATGCTGAGAATGGGTTATTTTGAAGTTCAAGTACTGTATAATCCAACTCCAATAATGCCTAGATGTTTAAAAGTGTGAAATTTTCAAAATGTATCGTAGGAGGGCCCCCGGACCGCCTTAGAGGGGCCCCCGAACGGCAGGAGGGGCCCTTACATTAATGTCTCCTTCTTACTTTTCGACTACCAGTCGCCCCTGGACTAAAGGGTGTCATTTGCCATGGGAGAGTTATGAAAGTCAAAGAAGGGGACCCTCCAGCAGTGGCGAGGCATGAATGATCCCATCGATTATCAATATTCCCCCATTTTAAGCTGTGGTAATGGATCGATAATCAAGGTGTACGTTGTGAACACCCTGTTTATCAATCCATTCCAGTAAGTTCAAATGAGCAGATCAATCGATACATCTCAAATCACGCCACGCCACCGGAAAAATCAGAGCTGGATGGTCGTAGAGAACGAGACCCACCAACTCGGCAACTTTTAAACGCCAACATTTTTTTTTATCAAGTATGGCGCATTTACGTATCTCAACTTGGACTTTTAAAGTGTCCTTACGTACTTGACCTTAGGATCAAAGAGCGTTTTCTTTACCAACTTGTTCACTTACTGTACAGTTTTTTGGGTCCTCTAAACATTTTCATGTTTCCGGCGTAGTGCGTTTTTTTTCTCAACGATTCAAATGTCCGAACGTTACATCCCATGCTCTCTTTGTAAACAACTTTATTTCCCTTCAATTGAGAGAATAGGCAAACGCGGATCCTCAGGAGCTGCAATAGTTGTATTCGAATTCTATTCAACTAGCAAGAATTTATCCGAGAATTCTTGGCCAGAGACGGCTTTCTTCGCTGAAAAAAAATTCTCGGCGTTTTTAACAAGGTCCGCTGGTACCTTTACCATCTCACTTTTTTTTTACCAATTATTGGTAATTTTACCAAGACAGACTGGTAAGCTTACCTAAAAACCGGTATTTTTACTGTTTTTTCTCAGGTAAGAATACCTTTTGTTTTGGTAATCGATTCCGGTAACTTTGCCATTTTATCTCGGTAATTCTACCACAGTCAATAAAAAATATTGGCGTTTTTACCGGGGTCCAGTAAAATTACCGAGAAAGTTCAATAATTTTACCGAGATTTCTCAGCAAAATTACCAGTTCCATAAATGGTAATTTTACCAAGAAAAAACTGGGATCAAATAGAACCCTGAATTCTTGGTAATTTTACCCTTTTCTTAGTAAATACACCGAGATTTTTTTTTTCAAGGCGCAAATTCCTCACACATGCAACAACTCCATTCATGCCATTGAGGGTTAACCGTGGATGAAGTGGATCACCCTGTAGATACAACCGGGAAACTCGGCGGCTTCCCAGTTTTCCTCGACCCTCGTGCCCCTAACCCTCGCGTATTCTTGGTAATTTTACCCTTTTCTTAGTAAATACACCGAGTTGTTTTTTTTCAAGGCGCAAATTCCTCACACATGCAACAACTCCATTCATGCCATTGAGGGTTAACCCTGGATGAAGTGGATCACCCTGTAGATACAACCAGAAAACTCGGTGGCTTTCCAGTTTTTCCTCGACCCTCGTGGCCCTAACCCTCGCATATTCTAGGTAATTTTACCCTTTTCTTAGTAAATACACCGAGATTTTTTTTTCAAGGCGCAAATTCCTCACACATGCAACAACTCCATTCATGCCATCGAGGGTCAACCCCGGATGAAGTGGCTCACCCTGTATATACAACCGGGAAACTCGGTGGCTTCCCAGTTTTCCTCGACCCTCGTGGCCCTAACCCTCGCATATTCTTGGTAATTTTACCCTTTTCTTAGTAAATACACCGAGATTTTTTTTTCAAGGCGCAAATTCCTCACACATGCAACAACTCCATTCATGCCATTGAGGGTCAACCCCGGATGAAGTGGCTCACCCTGTAGATACAACCGGAAAACTCGGTGGCTTTCCAGTTTTCCTCGACCCTCGTGGCCCTAACCCTCGCGTATTCTTGGTAATTTTACCCTTTTCTTAGTAAATACACCTAGATTATTTTTTTCAAGGCGCAAATTCCTCACACATGCAACAACTCCATTCATGCCATCGAGGGTCAACCCCGGATGAAGTGGCTCACCCTGTAGATACAACCGGAAAACTCGGTGGCTTCCCAGTTTTCCTCGACCCTTGTGGCCCTAACCCTCGCGTATTCTTGGTAATTTTACCCTTTTCTCAGTAAATACACCTAGATTATTTTTTTCAAGGCGCAAATTCCTCACACATGCAACAACTCCATTCATGCCATCGAGGGTCAACCCCGGATGAAGTGGCTCACCCTGTAGATACAACCGGAAAACTCGGTGGCTTCCCAGTTTTCCTCGACCCTCGTGGCCCTAACCCTCGCGTATTCTTGGTAATTTTACCCTCTTCTTAGTAAATACACCGAGGTTTTTTTTCAAGGCGCAAATTCCTCACACATGCAACAACTCCATTCATGCCATCGAGGGTTAACCCTGGATGAAGTGGATCACCCTGTAGATGCAACCGGGAAACCCGGCGGCTTCCCAGTTTTCCTCGACCCTCGTGGCCCTAACCCTCGCGTGCTCGGCCGGTCACCCTCGCTCGGCGTGGCCACGCTATTCACCCCCGGCTCGGGGCATGCGCGCCGCCACCCTCCACCCTCCCCCGTTCCCGCCACGCCGGCCGCCGCGTCGTCGGCGGGGCCCAGTGTGTTTACGTGCGCCCGCCCGCGACGACGCGACGCGCGCCCGCCCGTTATCGCCGATCGCCGCGTTATTAGCTTCAACCTCGCCGGGCTCCGATAAAGGTGAAAATAAACATGCCACAAGTGGCGAGTCCCCGATAACCGCATCTCCGTCGTCGTCGTCGACGTCGGCGCGGCGTCGTGCTAGTCCACCGTCGGCCGCGCGGCACGTGGGGTCCCTGTCGATCGCCTCTCGTTCAAGCCGGTTCTCAACCGCACTCTTGCCTCCGGGATAGTTCGTGAAAGTTACCGCGACTTCCATTTGTGACAGATTCGACCGAAATGGTGGAATAATCCCCTGGGATTGTGAAAAAATCGTGTTGAAAAAGTCGATGTGAGCTAATCAGTCGGGCCTCCCAATTTGCCTGTTACCGTTTTTGACCGTTTTGACTCAGTCTTATTTCCGGGAGAGTTATTGAAAGGTACCGCGTTTTCCATATGTGACGTTTTCGACCGATATCGTGAAAGAATCCTCTGGAATTGTGACAAAATCGTGTTTTGATGTGAGCCGATCAGTCAGACCTTCCAATCTGCCCGTTACCGTTTTTGACCGTTTTGACTCACTCTTATTTCCGGGAGAGTTCGTGAAACGTACCGCGACATCCATTTGTGACGTTTTCGACCGATATCGTGAAATAATCCTCTGGAATTGTGACAAAATCGTGTTTTGATGTGAGCCGATCAGTCGGACCTTCCAATCTGCCCATTACCGTTTTTGACCGTTTTGACTCGTCGCTAGCCTGTATTACATCTGAGATAATTTGTGACAGGTACCGCGACTTCCCTTTGTGACGTTTTCGATCGTTATGGCGGAATAATCCCCCGGAATTTTGAAAAAATCGTGTTTTGATGTGAGCTTGTCAATTGGACCTTCCAATCCACCTGTTGCCGTTTTTGACCGTTTTGACTCGTTGACCGCGTCGCGTCTTCCCTCTGGGATGATTGCTGAAAGGTCCAGCGACTTCCATTTGTGACCTTTTCGACCGAAATAGCGGAACAGTCCTCTGGATTTGTGTAAAAATCGTGTTTTATGTGAGCCTATCAGTCATACCTTCCAATCTGCTAATTGCTGTTTTTGACCGTTTTGACTCGTCGCTAACCTCACTCTTGCCTCCAGGATAATTTGTGTTTTTCGCTAGGTTTGACAGTTTTGACCGATTTGAAAGCAGAATGATCTACAAGTCAAAATTCTGAGATCACATGAAACTTGTGTTATTCTCTAAGTGACCTGAACCCGCAGCTCTGTGAATTTTATCTTTTGACCGTTTAGGCAGGCTGCTCAACGGACCGTTGCCCTTCGGATTTCGCGAATCAGTTTTGACCGCCTGTTACTTTGTTGCTTTTCCTGCAGTTTGACATGTGCGTTCGTTTTACCAAAGTCTGCTGACAAATTCCATCTTTCTCGCGTTTTTCTTCGAATATCAACCCAACGCATGACACGTGTGCTCGCTTATCATCGCAACCGTTTTTGACCTATTGGAAACTAAACTATTCCAAAGTTCAGCTAAAAGTTAGTTGGCACGCGTGCGACTCATAGTTGAGTTTCCAGTGGTTGATCCGGAATTATTCGCACGTTAGGTCGGTGTCGAGTTTCTTGATAGTGCGACCGCGATTTATTCAGAACGACTGTGAAGTGGACTTTTTCAAGAGGGATCAATGAATAAGCGAAATCTCGGCTACCTTGTGTTAAATTTGACTCCTATCTACTCGTAACTGGTACTCGTAACTTGTACTCGTAACTTGTATTATACTCTTCTAACCTAACGCTTTAAAAACAAGCGATTCAATTGTGTTTACACGTTGCAGATCAGCCAAATTCGGATCATCATTTTAACCTATTCTTTTATGAAAATCGGAAGGACTTCATTTTTACAAAATTTTATGGAAACTTTTATAAAATTGCAATTAATTTAACGAGCGAAAGACATCCTAAATTTTGACCAACATTATAACCAATGTCATATCCTCGCTGGGTAATTTAAAGGCGGACAGCACAGGAAACCGTAATTTTAATAAAAATTTGACATTAAAATCGGACATAAATTCTCATTAGTGCGTTTTTTACCGGGGTTTAAGCGCGGTTGCCAGTGCCACGTAAAATCGGATCGTTTCTGGGCATTTGTGATTCGTAGGGTGCGGGAACGAATCAACAATCAACAGGTTAGTGATCCCCCTCTATTTTTCTATTTTTTCATTGGTGTTTCATCGTCCGATGTTGCATGTCCCTTTTACTCGAAAATCACAGCGCAGAATTTCCGTTTTGATCAAAAGAAATATTGCTTTGGAAAATGTTACAATAGATATGTAGCGTCTATCGTTATTGGGTCTTCGATCTTAAAAGCCGCTTGGTCGTGATTCTAATCCTTTCATAGTGTTTTAAGGGTTTCCCTCCCGACCTTGAACAGGATTGAATTCGAGGAACTAACTCGCATAAAATATTGCCGATAACTAAAGCTGCTAAGTCTGTTAATTACACGAAGCTCGATCACGGACAAAGGCATTTGGACGTATTTCTGTCAAACGGAACTATGTGCATTATGACGTGAGCCCTGTTATGCATACATTCTCATGGGTCTCAGGGCTCATGTCTCAATGCACATAGTTCCGTTTGACAGAAATACGCCCATTTTAAGATTGCATCGTAAGACTTTAATTACAGGCGCGGCCCGTTTCTCTATTTGAAAGGAAAATTCAGCTTCTATGTATTCAAAAATACCCATTACTACACTTCGCTTGGAAACTCCTGTACTATCATGAGACATGATGGGTCGTTTTCATGTAGAGTGTTCCCGCCCCTACGAAAGGCTAAGTTTTCTAGACCCAGTTGCCGCATGCCTTACACTAAAATAGCCAGGTGAATCTCATTAAAAAAGTCGAAAACATAAAAAACATAAAAAACTGTTCATCTTCTTTTCTTTTGATGAATAAACCCTCTTACCAAATGGACTGCATTTTGCAATTTGGAACTATAAATTCTGGCTCATCTGAAAAAACACTTATGTGCATAGAGAAACTAATGACACATACGTTGTTTTCAAACCGAGCCGAAATTTATAGTTTCTAATTGCAAAATGCAGTCCAAATGATCCTTAATTCTTACCTTTCAAAATATTTATCACACGCTATACATCTTAAGACTTAATCAACTTAGTAATATACGGGGAAATAACAGTCAAAATGAAAAGGTTCTTTACAACTGGAAGGCATTTTGCAATTTGGACCTATAAATTCTGGCCCATCTGAAAAAAACACTTATGTGCATAGGGTAACTAATGGCACATACGTTGTTTTTAAACCGGCCCGGAATTTATAGTTCCCAATTGCAAAATGTAGTCCAACTGTAAATCAGAACGCTGGGATCTGGTCCTGTCAATATCTTGCAAGGAATTAGCAAGAATAAAATCAAAGGGAAAGAAAGAGAAAACAACATGCAGCAAATCTTAGTTCGCGGTATCGTCACTGAAACACTATCATTGTTTTAATTTTATAACTTCTCTTACGTGAAAACTTGATTTTCACAATTCTAAAAGAGGAGCGAAGAAGAGGAATTATTGCACTTACGAAGCGTTGGAAGACATTTAGCAGCTAAAGTTTTCACTTCTGAAATTTTGAATTGAGACAAAGTTTGGTTCATTTAATAAGACTAATTTTCCATTTTTTCTCAAGCTTTTCTCTTAATTGATCACTAAAAATGATGAAATGTAAAAAAAAATAACGTTGTCGTTAACATAAATCTATGCTGTTTTTTCTACAGTTATTTTCTCTTTGAGAACGATTTTCTTAATAAAGTTTTTAAACAGTCGTAACACTTCTAGGAACCTAGAGTGGCACTGCCAATAATACTTTCATGTCAGTTCGGTGACTCCAGCAAGTTGGTAACACTATTACTACTCCATTAAATCTATTAAACAAATCGGTTCTGGATGAGAACGGCTACCTCACGTAGAATCGATTGTTCAATATACGTTTAGATGGAGAAAAACACAGTGTTGTCAACTTGCAAGAGTAGCCTGTGGGCACTAAGCAACATATCCGCTGACCAAGTTCCGAAAAAAGGAGCAACTTTTCGGAAGGTTCCTTCCGCTCCTAGCTCGAGTCTCTAAAAATCGCGACGTGATGGTGAGGAAACCAATGGCGTGGTGTGCTTTGCGATTTATCGATTGATCTGCCATTTAAACGTGTAGAAAGGATCGATATACAGGGTGTACACAACGAACACCATACTAATCGATTCTTTACAATAGCTTCTAATGGGGAAATATCGATAATCGATCATTCACGCCTCGCCTCTGGCGGAAACCGCTGCGTGTGAATCTGTCTTTCGGCGGGAGTGTGGGACAAGATCAGCGGGTTCTTGAATTTTTCGAGGGAGATAATCGCATATTGCCGAGCTGTCACTGATAAGAGATAAGAGCAGCACCATGCCCGACAGTGTTGTCATGGTTACCGCACCAGCGGCGAGGCGTGAATGATCGGTTTTCGATACTTCCCCATTTGAAGCTTTGGTAAAGAATCGATTATTAAGGTGTTCGTTGCGAACACCCCGTTATCGATCCTTCTCTATAGGTTTAAATGGCAGATCAATCGATATATCGCAAAGCACGCTACGTCACTGTACCGCGCTCGATCATGCACGAATGGCGGTGGTAATTCCAGTTGATTCGGCGACATTTCCGATACTTTTGTCATCTTGTGACCGTCACTGTGCTATTTCTCCGCGTGTAGTATTTGAAAGGAGAGATTTAAGTCAAAATGAAGAGCTCACGTGTAATCGATGTATACAGTAAGTAACAAGGTGGAGAAATGGTGCTGGGTCCACACCATTTCGCGGGGAAACAAAGCCAAGAAATACCAAAAATTAAAATTAGAGTCAAAAATAAATTTTTAGAACTCTAATGCGCACCAGTACGAAACTGAGGGGGGAGAGTGTTCAGCTCAGGCAGTTTGCAGTGGAATATTCTCTCCCCCCTCAGTTTCGTACTGGTACGCATTGAGTTCTAAAAATTTATTTTTGACTCTAATTTTAATTTTTGGTATTTCTTGGCTTTGTTTCCCCGCGAAATGGTGTGGACCCAGCACCATTTCTCCACCTTGTTACATACAGTTTCGGGCCACTTCTTAGTGTTTAATTTTTTCACATGTATACAGTAAGTAATGTGCTCTCAAGTTAATTGTCACAGAGCCCAATGTGAGGAGAGAGGCAGGATGTATTTCAATTGGACGTATTTCTATCAAACGGAACTACGTGCATTATAACGTGAGCCCCGTTATGCACTTATGCTTATGGTTCTTGGGGCTCATGTCTTAATGCACATAGTACCGTTTGGCAGAACTACGTCTAAGTGTTTCGGTCGATAAAATTCTGCCGTGGCTTCCACATACCTTTGACTTAAAGCATGCGTGAAATTAGCAAAATTACGATACCCCTATGTTATTCCTCCTTAAAGACCCCTATTAACCAAACCGAAATTTTTTCGCCGTTGCAAAATTCATCATTTAGCGTGAAAATTTAGCTCCAGTATGAAAATATGATGAAAACGCACTAAAATTCCGTGCAATTCTCTTGATTTTAAGCTGATGCACGGCAGTTTGCCGCGAATAGTGGTTGTGCACAAATGTCAAGTATCAGCTTAAAATAAAATGGAGAATTTGCACGCAAATTTGTTATCGCTTCATCCGAGAGTGCTTTAAGTGCGTTGAAACAAGGTGAAGAAATGGTGCTGGGTCCACACCATTTTGCGGGAAAAACAAAGTCAAGGAATTATAAAAATTATGATTAGAGTCAAAAATATGTTTTAATGTTCTTTCTCTCCACCTTGTTACATACAGTTCGGGCCACTTCTTAGCGTTTTTTTCTCATCCTTTAAGTGTTGATTTTGCAGCATTTGTTGCAATTTTCTTCTGACACGGGGAACGCTTTAAAAATAGATTTAGAAGTGAGAAAATGCACCGCCTAGTGACGTCATCCGGTAGCATTTCCCATTTAAACACATGTATTTTAGCAGAATCGGTTAAATTGTCATATCTCCTCTGATAATTGCTGAATTTATGAATCAAGGGTATCTTCGTGACGAGTTCACTAGGTAGATTCCACTTAAATACGAAATTCATCAAACCTCAGACCCTTGCCAATTCCCCATTAGACGCACGGAGAAAAAAACCTCGTACGTGGGACCCGAAGTTAAGGTCATATGGATCTCTGAAGTTTTCGGATTGAGCATCTGAACACTTCAGGTCTAGCTGTCGAGGTTCGGACCACACATCTGAAACTTCAGTTCTCACATCTGAAGTACCTATCACATGTGAGAACCGAAGTTTTTCGGATGTGAGAACCGATATTTCAGATGTGTGATCCAAACCTCAGCAGCTGGACCTTAAGTGTTTGGATACTTAATCCGAAAACTTCAGAGATCCATATGACCTAAACTTCGGGTCCCACGCACGATTTTTTTTTCTCCGTGCGGAATCTTTAAAATTAGTTTACATTCAACGTCCATGTATCAATTAAACAATCTCCCAAATTAAGCAAAAAGTACCAATTGATATAAACAGCAACGACTTGAAAATAGTATGCGTCCAGCATTCCAGTCATTCGGCACGCTTTTCCAACACATTCATGTTGGATTATCTTTTTCTTGTTTTCTTTAGCACACGTCACGCACACAATTTTCCGGACTCCCTTATTCGTGATCATCGACTTCATCGCGCTCAGACTTGAGTGCTGAAATAAGCTACCGCTCGTCGATCCATTCTTTCATCGATTAGACGTGGCGCGAAGCGTACCACCTTGGTAATTTACTTATCCTATTACTTTTCCTCTCATAGATAATTTATTTATAGACGCGTGCTCGTTGGAATATAATTAAATAACCGAAGAGAGCGTGATCAGCAAACGGATGAAACATCTCGCGAGGTAGGTGGTGGAGCGGGAGAGGGAAAAAGCGTTTCACACCACTCTGGCCAAGGTTTCAGTGTGTGCTTAAGTCTTGGAGGGTGTAGGGGTAGCTACAAGACCAAAGAGAAAAGAAAAACCGAAATGGAATTGGACTGCATTTTGCAATTTGGAACTATAAATTCTGGCTCATCTGAAAAAACACTTAAGTGCATAGGGAAACTAATGTCACATACGTTGTTTTCTAACCAGGCCAGATTTTATAGTTCTAAATTGCAAATGCAGTCCAATTATGAGACTTGGCAATGGCATCCCGCACTTTTAAGGTGAATTCACAAAAGTAGGAAAACGGTAGTAAGCAGACATCGATATATGGATTAATTGTTGCCAAAATCATACGCCCGAAAAAAGGAGGAAGTAGTAGTAGTAGTAAGATAAGTTTATTTTAAAGCGGTGCTTTAGCATCTAAGGCCATTTACTCCTCTGTGTGTTTACATGGAAATCAAGGTTACATCAGTGAAAATACAAAAGGGTTGAGGAGGAAGGTTAAATTTTAAGTTTAGTGTAGCGCATGAATTCAAAAAGTTTTACAGGATGAGTATTAAGAAGTAAATTTTTAAGAGAGGGTAAGAGGCAGGGAAAAAAACGTTTAAAGAGAAGGAATGGAAGAAAGAGGAAGGAAAGACGCTTACTTATGGTAATATTGTTCATGACGAAATCGACTAAAACTGCATACGTTTCCTGTTAAAATTTTACACAGGAAGGTGTATTAGATAGGAAAGCTAGAAAACCAACATTGGGGGGAAAACGAGGTGTTGGGATTTTACTTGAGAAGTTTGCGGCAACATAGGAGCATTTTCCCAACCATTTTGATCAGACAGTTGATCCAGACTGCCACATGTTTCAGGGAATAAAACAGACCTCGTTTCCATGGGTTTACCAATATTCGAATCTTAGCTTGTGCCGCTAAAGGCATCAAGCATAACGCCTGCTATGGGAAGTCACGATCGAAGATGCGCCTTCAGTTTGTCAGATAGTCCGAATTGCCCTCTCACATGTCAAAATAGTTGCATTTCCGAAGGAAAGTGGACTCCAGCGACATAGAGGGGAAAGAACGCGGTCTGAAGTACTGTGCCTTCCTTGTTTACTTTCGGTTACTTTAATGAAAAACTTTGGATTCTCCGATACTTACTCTGTTTTTTAAAGGATTGCCAAACCTGCAGCCAATACTGTCTCCTGAGTTCTCCCAAAATTTTTCATTTATTTTTACAAAAGCCTATGATTTGAAAATAGGAATTTCCATCCTGATTTTCCGCTGCTCGTGCAAGAGTAACTTACGTATAAGTGCAAAAAGTAGATATTCAATCTTAGGCCTTGTCCACACGAGCGCGGTTCGCGGAAACTTATTTCGAGGAACTTGTTCCAGGAACAAGTTTTTAGCTGAGCTGAAACTTATTCCTCCAAAATCCGGAACTTCCCCCGTACTCCGAGCTTCTACACATGTTTCTTTTGATGTGAATTTATTTGTTTTCGTTTTTTACGTCCTTTATATGCGTCTTGACATTTATTTTTGTTACTTTGGCGGCCGTAATAATCTATTATTTCGCAATAATTGTATAGTTTTATCGAAGTTCCGGTTCCAGTTCGGGCGAACTCGTGTGGACAGCATGCCTCGTTTCAAGGAATAAGTTCCGGGAACTGAGCAGTTCGAGGAATAAGTTTCCGCGAACCGCGCTCGTGTGGACAAGGCCTAATGGAACACGCGAAATGTTGCGCGAATTTTTCAAAGAGATGGATGTTGTAGGAGAGCTTATACAGGATTTGAGTGTCCTAACAGAATCATCCTGAAGCACGAAATTATGTGCAACTGATGTTTCTTTATTAATTTGTCGTACTCTATGGAGAGTGTAAGAAGAGAACTCTCTCCAAGTTTTCCTTCCGCTGCTGTCTACTCTTCTGTGTTCGTGATCATTAGATATGGTTTGCGCATAGTTCTCGGCGAGGAACATTATCAAAGAAAGGGTATGTTCTGCGACTGTTGGCAGCAACGCTTGCAACCCCTCGGGTCTTATTTGAATTTGGGGTCGTAAAATATATTCTCTCGCCTCATTTGGCCGCGACTGTATTTCCAGGGCGGAAATATTCCATCGGGGTAGCCCTCAGCTACGTATCAAAGTTTTACCTATCGTAGTTCCCGATTTCAACAGCCCTAGACTTTCGCGATTGTGAGTGTGTTTGTTAGCAGGTCGCCGGGCCAAACTTGAAATTTAATCCGGAGGCAAAGCTTTCTGGTTCTTCCTGTTAATTTTCAGAAAATACGTTTTAGATGAAGTCTATCCACCTCCAAATGCACTTCAACTTCAAAACGTATGTTTCCTCTCCTCGATCGACGCTTCTTTGTTAAGTTCCTTTCGACTTGAGTAACGTATTGATTCTTTAATTATTCTTAAAATATTCTTTCATTTGTTTTCTTTGGGAAAACAACGCCGCCTTTGCCGGCATACAGAAAAACCTTATCCGATAATATTGCCATAAATTGACGCCGATAAAATCGCGATACATTCTCCTATCAATTTGCAACTTATCGCGATCACTGTTTCTTGTGTTGATGCTTAAGAGTCCGCATAGTCCTTTTCTCTCCTTTTTTAGTTTTGCATGAGAGATGATTAAAAAAGGTAATCAAGTGGCCCAATTCGGTGCACCGAAAAAAAACCACATTGGATCTAGAGTCCAGACTCTTGAAAACATTGACAAGGGAAAATACTCTTGATGCAATCGGATTTTTGCTTGAATCAAAACAAAATCCGCTTAAATTAAGAGGCTTGGCTCTTGATTTAAGCTAGATTCTGATTGAATCAAGAGTACTTTTTCTTGTCGATGTTATTAAGAGTCTGGACTCTAGATCCAATGTGTTTTCCTCTTTTCCAGTGTGCTATTTCATCCTCCGATTTCCCAAATTGTCGGGAAATCGAAGCCGATGAAGTGACAAGGCATCCGGCGCAGCACACCCCCTTTAAAATTGGTGATCATTCCAGTTGGGCCGTCCCTCAATTCGTATTCACCCCGCGGATTCTCAAGAAGGCAAAGTATTTATCTTCGGGATCGTACGTGACTTTTGACGCTTTTTGGGGCATTTTCTGAGCGATTTCACCGTGATCCCGCCGTTTTTTCTCCCAAGTCCAGATCAGTGTCTTCGCCCTCCGCCAAAGTCACTTCCTTTGTTCTCGCTCGACGAATGGAGCACGAAAACAAACAGAGAGACGGTCGAATTTCAGTAGCAAACTATGCTGCTAGATGAACTAATGAAGTTAGGTTACTTCAAAGGAAAGACACTTTTAAGGTGATTCGTCAAGCTCAAATGAAGTGGTCGAAGTGGATTGCGATATAGCGCATCGATTAGGTCCAAAATCTCGGCAGGTTTTGAATTTTTAGCGAAAAAAAGGACGATAGCCCCTGCGCATGAGCCTATAGAATCATTCTAAACCCAAAAATCAGCAAAATTACGAGAAATGAAAGCAGAATAGTGTTTGGAAAAAAACCTCGCATTCGATACAGAAATTGATGGCTGAATCGAATGCGAGGTTTTTTCCAAACACTATTCTGCTTTCATTTCTCGTAATTTTGTTAATTTTTGGGTTTAGAATGATTTTTTAGGCTCATGCGCAGGGGCTTTCGTCCTTTTTTTCGCTAAAAATTGAAAATCGACCGAGATTTTTGACCTATTCGATACGATATATCGCATGCCAGTTCGACCACCTCACTTGAGCTTGACGAATCCCTTTAAGTTTACCCATGATCATGACGATAAAACACAATAAATAAAGAACAAATAGGGTTAAAAGGCTAAAAAAAAGAATATAAGCACAAGCAGGAATTTAGTTTTATCATACATTTTAACTTTTGTTCCAGTTAAGAATGGGCATGTACTTGGCCCGAAACGTCCCTCTCATGTTTATATTTTGTTTTTAGCCTTGTAAACCCATTTTTTGCTTATTGATCGTATTTTATCTTTGTGAATTTCGGCTATTGCGTATTGTGTCTCTCTTACCTCTATGATCATGTGAAAAGCACTAGATCGCAACTCCTCAGTTTTTTCTGCTTTCATCTGTTTTGTTTTTATTCTTACAAATTTTGATTTGAAAAAATAAACGCGAAAGGAAAGTGAAAGTTCCTACAATTTCACAAATGATGAATCTTCTTGATCGTTCGGACTTTTATAGCGTTTGGGAGGGTACACATAATGAGTAGCTTTAAGATAATTTAAATTTTTAATAAAAATGTTGCCTTTGCGATATTTCCCTTTCCTTTTATGGAAAAATCTCTGTATAAATAGCATCTTATGCCTGCAAAACTACATCTTTTTTGGTAGGTATATTTTCCGTGGTTATCCTGGATACCCGCACAAAATTGAGCCACTTACAGGAAAAATCGGTATCTTAATGAAGAATGAAGGTCTTCCTGGCTGTTTCTTGTTGTGCTCATAGGTGCGGATCCAGCAATTTGGCAACACCGGATTCCCCCCATTTAAACCTATGTTAAATAATCGATTCTTCCGGAGATCCTGGCCCCTCCGGGAATCGATACATTTCCATAGGCTCAAATGGAGAAAAAACAATGTTGCTAATTTGCTGGATCCGCCAATGGTTGTGCTAAGGTGAATCGACGGTAAAACTCCCAAAGCACGTATCTCGTTGCCGTGTTTTAAAATCTCTGCTGCCTTTTTATTTTTTGAAGGAAAACTAATTAACATTATTTATTAAAGTTTTCACAGAATTTTCGTCGCATGAAGAAAAAAATTCAGGAGGTTTTAAATAATTAACGTTGAGAGGTTCTGCACTTAAAAAATAAGGAATAACAGGAAAACAGCAACATCGCAAACCGAGATACGCAGTTTTTGAAGTTTCCGTCGAAATGCTCTTACGTCAAATATGCGCGAATTGCTACACCAAATACAATTTCAGTCGCGCCGATGAAAATTTCTCAAATTTTGATGCAATCGTTCGACTTTATCATACAATTTCTTCGTGACGGAGACGATTTTCTTTGTTGTCGCAAGTTATATTCCGCTGAATTCAGGTGGATCGCAAAAAATATTATATCATAACGTCAGAGGAGTGCATTAAAAAAGAATAATAGGTAGATGAAAGAAGAATTCCAACTTTTAAAAGCACGCACCCTAATAAAATAAATCCTGCCGACTCCCCGCAGTTTATTCACTCAAAATGAGCTCCGTTTCCTCCCTTCCCTCGTGCCGCACAGTGTACCGAGTCGATGGAAGAGGTCGGTCATGCATTTTTTCACTCAAAAATGCAAAATTTGACGTTTATATTGCCCAATTTTACATTTTAAGGGATGCCGTTTGAATAAAATTTTACGAGAAAACCAATGGATTCACTATTAAAACTTCAAAGTTTTGTTTAAAAGGAGTTATAGGCTTTTAAAGTTTCCCCATTTTGTCCGTGACTTCCCCCGTTGGCTCGTCTCATTGCGCGGCGTGTAGTCGAACGGCAAAGTCGTCTGTACTCGTCCATGACTGCAACTTAATTCATCCCCTCGTTTTGTCGGAAAACCCATTCCAGCGGAGGAAAGTACACCAGGTCTTAGAAGGCGCAATCCACCCTCCGCTCTGCCACGCTGAGGAAAAACGAATCATGAACACTCGGATTTTGCCAGATTTTTTCAATTAAACATTTACTTTCGCGCAAATTCTTATATAGAACCGGTAGAGGTTTTTTTTAACGCCATATCAGTTCGCCTTCAATTCTCAGCATAGGCAACACACGTTCCCACGTGGTCGAATAGTGGTATCATCCTCCATATAATGAAATAACCGGTAGAGGTTACTTTATAACGCCGTATCAGTTTGCCTTCAATTTTCAGCGTAGGTAACACAAGTTCCCACGTGGTCGAATAGTGGTATCATCCTCTTTATAATGGATTAACCGGCAACCGGTATAACCAGTAGAGGTTATACTTTAACGCCATATCAGTTTGCCTTCAATTTTCAGTGTAGGCAACACAAGTTCCCACGTGGTCAAATAGTGGTATCATCCTCGATATGATGATGATAACGAATTTTTGGACGGAGTAATGCAATTCGTCGCTTCTTAAACAAGAAAATGTAAGGACGTATATTCCAAAGTTTTTGGATATTCTCTTGAAAATATTGTGTTTTTCCATCAGAAAACTGTTGGGCATTCATAACGCAAACTATGTGTGATTTTTCTGGTGAATACGCGTTATAAACAGTGCAACCATGGGTCACTAAACCTTGTGTTCCTTATTTAATATTCTGAAAGTACCAGGTAAGCATAGGACGTAGTGATATTGATTCTGAGGATATAGTTTTTATTTTCCTGTTGTTATCATGTGCGAGAAATAGATTGACATTTGACGGAAGTCGTAGAAACCCGTGTCGCGTCTAACTTGTGCCGGATGACATCATTCCGTTCGCCGCGAAACCGGGGCTCCATACATCTACGGAAAATTTCCGTTTTTTAAACTGCTCATTTCTCAGTTTCGGAGTTATTTTTTCGCGTTTTGAATGTGCGCATCGTGTTCTACGCGTCATTTGTACCGCGTTTAACAGAAAGAAACCAAGCCACATCAGCTATTGTCAAATTTAAGTGGGCAATTTTATTTTTTACGAGAGAGCATTTGTGCGGATTCCTTTGCAAATTTTGAAGAATTTGCTTCGTACCATGGAGAAAATTCACTGAAATTTGCACGAGCATCCACACAATTGTTTTCATGTAAACAATCAAATTGCCCAATTAAATTTGGCAACGGCTGATGTGACATGGTTCCTTCCTGCTTAACGCGGTACATTTAACTGCGAAAAAAACGTGTTCGCGCGTCCAAATTCGAATAAATAATACTGCAGAGATACTAACAGTGAGGAAAAATCCCTCACTGGATCGTCAATACGTGGCAGGAGTTGAGTGGGAGATTAGATTTTAATCCTATGGAAAAATTTAAGAAAGCAAATTCGCAAGTTTCCCGGAAAATGAATACATCCCTCTTGGAAAAACATTGGCAATGTTCAAATGTTGATACGCTGTTTTTCCTCAGCACGCTCGCGCTGTGTTCCTGGCTCGCCGCCCTTTTTGCAGGAGAGCCCTCAATCTCAGAGCCATAAATCCTCACCAAAACGCTTCGTTCTCGAGATGCACTTTCACCCGACCTCCCCCCTCCCAACCCCCTTCCGTACGGCTTGGAGCAGCCCCTGATTCGGCTTTACTTGATCTCCCGGAACTGAGCGAATATTGGTCGTGTCGAGAGGGCAAGTTGACTCGTATCGCGTCGCTCATTTTTCAGTAAGGTACATGGAAATCGAAATTCGGCAACACTGGGAGGGAAGCAAAACCATCTAAATCTCTTTTATTCGATCTGCAGGATTTTACTTTTCACCTCTTTTTTGTAGGTTGTTCAAGTGATTCTATCCTTAAGGTGTATCCTCAGATTTGGCGCAATAAATTCTGGGTACGTTTTCCGTAATTCGTATTTGCTTATTGGATACAAAATCAATCGTAGGATCGATTTGTAGATTGTATTTAATCGCCAAAATTTGCCAAAAATAACAGTCATTGGGAAAAAGAAAGTGGCACAAGTCAATGTCCAAGAGGCTATATGTGAATGTTGCGATAATACTAAAAAAAAAAAAAAGCGTTGAATCAATGAATTTAAAGTTTCTTTTATACTCATGATACAGATGGAGGGAGCAAAGGTATTTGTTTTTGTCAGTATTTTTGCACTTTTAAAAAATGCTTTTAAACATAGACTCGCATGAGAAATAACTTGTGGGGGGGGGGGACAAACAAACACTTATATAAACACTGAATTTAACAGGTAGATGTTGATAAATAAATAGGCCAATCTGGACCGTGCTGATTAATTTATAATCATGTAAATAGTCAAGAGCTAAAGTTTATTATTATTATCATAGCTTTGATTAGAGTATCTTATCGTTGGCTTACTCTGTAGCGACTCCATTAATCATTAACTTTTAACCTTCCTGGCCTTTCCACCAAAATTCTCGGTGAAATGTTAATTCCACCTTTCTTAAAAATGTCCTCATTCAAATGCTCCATTCAAAATGTCACCTGACTTCATTAGAGCTCATCATTTTTTACTCCGATTAAAATTTTTGAACTTTCCAAACAAAATAGTGTGAATTTGCAACTTTTTCACCATCTCCTTAACTTGAGTTATGACGCTTTTTTTCCAACATACTTGAATTTTTTCTCCATTTTACCTTAATTTTGCTTCATAATTTTAAGAAAGAAATCCACTCGATCTCATGACTTCAAGCTACCTATAAAGTGCGGTAAAAATCTTGGAATTTTTGAATGATTTTGACCTCGGGATTTCATTCATTCAGCTGTTTTTCTAAAAATTTACCATTTTCCTAAATGAATGAAGATGTAGGCGATACTTCTGAATTTTTCGTCAAACTAGTCTGGAACCTCGTGTTGCATTTCTTAAATCTATGTGTATTTTTCTGCCGTCAAAAATTATCTGCGAGACATTCAGTTGAGAAAGGCAAACAGTTCAATGAAAAAGGGGGGTACAAAATAAAATTTAGGTATCAATAATATTTTGAGACCTCAACGAGCCGTGCTTTTCTAGACTTTCAGTATCTCTTTATCCTTTTTTTTCAACGTTCATAAGAAAAAGGCATCTGTTTATGGGATATTTTGTTTGCACATCAGCGGCACAAGGTATTAGATTATACAAGGACCGTATGTGTGGTACATGAAATAGGAGTTGCATGAGACATGATATCTTTCAGCTTTCCCGATCCATTCGGAATCTCGTGCAAGCTAGCAATACCTTAACCGTGGGGCAGAACGATTTCTTGTTTCAAGTCGTAGTTGGTTGTACCACTTTTCTTTCGTTCATCCCTTGCTCCTCCCCTTTTTTACCAACTGCAATAATGTAATAGATTCACAGTCATGAAATTGATAGTGAACAAAGATCACGATGAAGTTCGATCCTTGGGTTAAAACAAATGTAATACAAATTTTGAGGGCGATGGAATTTGTCTGTTCATCGACGATTATAAGTAATAAGAATGAATTGAAGGTGGATTTGGGAACTTGATTTTGATCTCACATGAAAATATCTAGCCGAAAATTGCAGTGACATTTCCGGACTGAAAAATGGGAGCAGAATTGAAGCAAAAGGGATATGAAGGTTATGAGGTAGGCATTCTTCATTCTTCACCGTGTATACTGTAATTCACTGATCCGGTCTCTAAAAAGACTCTTCTCCGTTAACCCGTAAGCTTAGAAACTCAGTGTTTAGTTTTTCGCATAATCTACACAACTTAACCATCAAAACACGATTCCATAAAACGCGCAACTTTGTACGGCAACTTCGTAACCACTCTTAAACTTTCCTCGAACTCGCTCTCTTTTACCTCTAAGAGTCTAAAGCTCACTGAAGAGTCATTTTTGCCCTCCTGGTACTATCCTGACTGTCGCGTTATTTTCCACAAGGGACACCCTTCCGAACGGCGCCCCTAAGACCCTTTATTGATTTGAATATCACCCCTTCTCGGTGACTCTGACCGATTTCCCTCCATGTCAGCGTTTCGGCGCTCGTAAACCCCAGCAAACAACCCCATTGCGAGGCGCGAATCATCAAGTATCGATCTTTTTCCATTTGAATCCGTGGCGAGGAATCGATTATTAAGATATACCCTGTTTACCGACCCTTTTCCATAGGTTTAAATGGCAGTTGATCGATACATCGCGAAGTACGCCACGCCACAGCGCCGGCGAATAATAGCCCATTAACGGATTCCGCCGCCGGCGCCTACAGCTGCTACGCAAGACACTTGCACGCGACATATGTTGCTGCCTCTGTTTTTGAAGGTGCTACTTTTATTCTCACTTTCGACTCTTTATTGCTATTGACATGATGACGAGACGCGGCGCGACGATTCGGTTGGGAGAGGGGTTAAGGAGAGATTGAGTTACGCGGGGCCGTAAAATAAAAGCAAGGCTATTGTCGAAGGAAAAACGTCCTTTAGACATTCGAATGTTGCCGAATTTTTTTCGAGAAAATATTCATTTTTGAAGAAAGCTCAGGATATTTTTTCTGGAAATTATCAGATACTTTCGACTAAAGAGTGCTTTAGACTCTCTGAAACATCGAGAGAAAAATATTTACAGGTGTCCTAGAAAATTCGTATTTTTTAAAAAAAAATTGGCAACGTCTGTAGGTTTATACTACGTTCTGCTTTAACAAGGCAGGGTTATTGAGCTCAATGTTCCCCATGGCTCGTTTATTCGAGAATCTTCGCACTCTAACTGCCGTTCTTACTAAGCGAGAATCGTAGGGTTACTATACAACGTCCTCGTCCAATGTTTTGTGCACTGAGAGAACTAAACTTTCTTATTTTTTCCGCCAAGATCCTTAAATTAATCCCTTTTCATTGATTAAGTTTCTTTCATGAGTACTAAGCTGCGGCTGATTGTTGAAATCGATAGACAAAACCATAGACAGAGAAGATCAAAGGGATATGAAGGCGTCCTATTGGTAGAAGTAGGTGGTTGCAATGGACAAAGGAAGTAGGTAATAGACTAACAAACGGCAGACGGAGATCCGTTTATAGTTCTTTTTTTCTCCCTTAGTTTATGTGAACTACACATTTCTACCAATAGGATCGCTCCATACACTTTATGTCTTCTTTTCTATAGCTTTGTCTATCGAATTCAACAATCATCCCGATGATCATTCCTCTCTGTGATTTCATCCAGTTCATAATAGAAACAAAACCTGTTAAGAAAATGGAGAAAATAAATAATCACTTCTGAACCAAAGTTAATATCCTTGTTACTGCGATAAAATAATTTATGAAAGATTTAAATTAAACCAAAAACACTAAAATTATTCTTCATGAGAATAAGTCTGGAGCTCTGCCAACTATTCTTAACGACTAGACTTCTTCCCTCTAAAATGAACGTATTTATGCTAAAAGAAGCTATGTTCCACACAAACCCTATGCACATGGTTCCTTTTAGGATAAATACGTCCAAATACCAGGTTTGATTCGCTCTACAGAGCTCGTGTGTTTCGCGAATGTGTTACCCATCATTAAGACTCCAGTTTTATTGAATAATTAATTAATTAAGTTATAGTACATCATTAATCAAGTGCTTATATTCAACAGATTATTAGAATTTTCAATTTCAGGTTTTTGTATCGACGTATTTCACCAACTACCTACATAACTCAGAAGAGGAAATACATCGGATAGATACTTTGGTCCTTGAAAATTGAATGCGATTATATGGATAGAAAAACATAGTTCCTATCGCAGAGACGTTGCAATTTACGTCTTGGAGTGTCGGGAGGAACATGTTACCTCTGAAATATTGGGTAGAATCAGGAGTTACGCTTGTCGGATTTAGAACTACTGTATTTTCGCCTGCCCCTCCTTGAATTATGATTGAAGTTTTCCCCTGTTTCAAGACACGAGTAGCGAATGGGCGCTGGTCCGAGGGGACAAGCTTGTTTTGGAAAGAGGGTTTTCATGTTCTTCGTGTTCAAATTCTCCTTCATCTCGCCCCGTGGCTAATTCTGCGCTCTCTATTTCGAGTTTGACCCGAAGCGCTCTACAAATTGTTTAATTGAATTATATACTCCCGTAAAAGCCAAATATGAGCCTCGATTATTTCTGAGTTCGATCTCGTACAAGATCTAAGATGCGTTTTCGTTACTTCCCGGAATTTTTTTGCCACAACTTTCTGAGGGGAATAATTTTTGACGCCGCGCCTTCAGTATTTTGGCGATGCAAAATGGTTTCTCCTTAAGTACACAGATTTGCATCGAGACGTTACTAACAAGTGAAAGGAAACCTACAACCACTTCTTTTTCATTTAGTGTCTTGAGGACTCTCAGACCGATTGGCTGAAATAAAAGTTTTAGGATGATGCCGTGTTTTCTGAAATGCCAGTTTTCCAGTGAAGTTCTCCAGTTATATGGTAGGGAAGCTGTGCTACCTTCATACAGAGGCCGCGGATCCAGCAATTTGGCAACACTGGCTTTCCATCATTTAAACCTATGGTAAATCATCGATTCTTGTCGAAGCACATGACCTCTCCCGGAATCGATACATTTTCATAGGTTTAAATGGAGGGAAAACGATGTTGCCAATTCGCTGGATCCGCCAATGCCTTCATATGGAGTTAATTATTTCTCGTATGTTATTTATCAATTATAAATCATACCGGCTCCAATCGGAAAATAGATTCATCAGAATTTCAGGTTGAAGTTTGACATAACCTGCTACCTGGCAAAATTAGTATCTAACGCAAGATATTAGTCCGTTTTTAGGCCCCTATTCCTTCATTAGTAAAGACGAAATAATAATACGCGTAACTTCCATACTATGCCTCCATTAAATCTGAAGCAAGAAATTACCACTGTCATCGCTAGCAAGAACATTATTGATTACATTGCGTCCGACAGAGCTCCAAAAGATATGATTGGTTTCATTAAATAAGAAAAACAAAAGACGGAGAAAAAAAACGAAAAAAAATTGAGTAGGTTATGAATTTTGAAGTTCCGGGTCTGGTAGGGAAATTTCGACCGCATTTGGCAGAAAGAAACCAAGCCACATCGGTTATTGCCAAATATCGTCGTTCTTCTGACGTAAGGGCGTATCTCGATTTCGACATGAGTCCTAAAAAGCATGGAGTTATATGAAGAACAGGGCTCACGTGGAAATCGAGATACGCCCTTACGTCAGAGGAGCGACGATATGATTGGGCCGTTTAATTTTTTACGAGAGAACGTTCGTGCGAATTCTTTTGAAAGTTTCAAGGAATTTGCCGTGTACCAGGTGGAAAATTCTTTGAAATTTGCACAAAAATCCGCACAACAGTTTTCATGTAAACAAATAAAATTATACATCACTTTTTGGCAACAGCTGATGTCGCTTGATTCCTTTTTGTTCAACGGATATAGGACATTTCGTCAACGATTTTTTGTCCGCGCACCTGTTTTTTCCAGTAATTTACGTCCACGCGTTTTTTCGGCACGGGAGTTTTGGTCCACGTGTCAGTTGAGACTCAAAGTTAATTGGCCCACATTTAAATACAAACGACAATTGCTCACGACGTTTTTGGATGAAAATGTATAATGTCTTGGAAGAATGAGGGTTTGCTTGTTTTTTTTTGTTTTGTCTGTTTGGTCCAACGGAGAATAATATACATATAGTTGAGAGTTTTGGTAAAAATGGGAGAGCGTCAATTCCATGAGACAAAATTCACTTAAACTCTCTACACCTCTTTGGGGTAACAGGACTTAATTATATCTTTCAAGAAATTCCCACCTTGTTATACCTTAACCGGATGAACCTCTTGATTTGCCTCAGCTAAAGGCTCTTCGATTTGTTCTGTGTACGATAGGTATCTTGATTTATTTTGCGAGGAAAGATCTGTACTTTTAAATAAAGGATGCCAATACGTTTATTTCGTATAATACTGTTCAACACCTCTGTTGTGAAATAGTTGCTTTAGGCGCCGCTGAACGGCGGGCGGGCGGTCAGCGCGAAACGCGCATTGGCGCCTACAAACCTAAGTGGATACTTCAAGCATTGTGCAATGCATGAAGTATCCACTTAGGTTTGTAGGCGCCAGTGAGCCTCTCGCGCTGGCAGCATGCCGCTCCGCTCTGTTCGGCTTTAATATTTATACATGTACTCGCATAGTCAGCGTTTTTCAACTCATGATTTTGAAATGTTATCACACTCAGCATTGATTATTCTCATTTAAATTGATGGGGAAAAAATATGTATCATTTATCGAAGGAAAATAATAATATAATGTCTGTTTTTTTTTTTAAATATTCGTGGTTCCGTGTCAAATTTAATGATTTCCAAAGCACTTTAATTTTTTCTTTTACATTTTGTGCTTTTACTGTGCTGCAGCGAGGCGTACGCGCAACGAACTGCTCAAAATTTCACGTATTTGACTCTAGGAGATTGATGTACAATTAGGTTTATACTAAAGATTGCGTGCTTCTTGGTTTTTTTTCCTCTTTTATTCATTTTTACAGTTTCTGCCGGCACAACAGCGGCTCATTGAGATTAATGTCGCTTGGAAAAGGGTTTACAAATATTTCTCACGTTTTAAAAATATAAATGATTTCAAAATGAATTAATAATTTCGTAAATTAAAAATAACAAAAAATAAAAAAAGTATATACATATATTAGGTATATTGTACATTCAATATTTTAATAATAGAAATAAAACCAAATATTCACCAATGACAATTTAAAAAGATGATTCAAAAGGAGAAAGTAACAAGATGTTGTATCGGAAGGTAAAATAGTAAAAATTGTAGATGTCGCCGTGTTATCAGAAACTTAAAAAAGGCACAAGAACTGTCAAGAATTAATCCGTCCGTACTTTTGTTTATAACATGCATTCTCGTTTATCATATTTTTGTTCTTTCTTCTGTTTCAGGTGAGTGATTGCCGATAATTTTTGTACAAATGATCTATATCAGCTGTAAACTACCGTACGTACGTATCCAGAATGTCATCCGTCTTTCAAGTACCAGCCCGGTGGGACGCATTCGCACAACGCCATACAGATTAAAACGAGCGGGAAAGTTCTAATACTATGTCGTATTAGAAAAGCGCTCAGGTGTCAATCAGGTGTTAGTAAATGTATTAAATGAAGAAAGGACGTATAAACTCCGTCGACTTGGCTGGGAAATGGAAATAAAACATCAGCTGATAGCAAACAAAGGTTACCAAGGAAACCGTAAACGCGTATTTTTGTTTCCCGAAAATGAGCTCACCGTTGAGCTCATCAGGCGCGTTTTTTTCGGCTTCATTTGAGTTCAACGATCAATTTCGATAAGAATTACTTTACCGCTAAGAAATTTTCTTATAGACAAACGATCGAAACTACCTGCGCATTACGTTAAAAGCATAAAATACAGTTTTCACAGCTTTATTTATTTTAAAAATGGACCCCCCCAAAAAGCCTACATCGATGAGCTGGTGCGCCATTTAAACGCATTAGCACTAGTATACTAGTACTCAGAGGCAAGTCGAAATCGAAAAGCGCTGCCTATCGGCTGAGCGCTTAATAACATTTCATTTAGAAAATGAGCAACCATAACAACACCTCCTTCGCTCTCAATTTCTCATTTCCATATTTTCAATATAATTTTACATACCGACTAAAATATAACGCTTGGACCAAGTCACTGTTGCTTATTTTACGTGTGGGCGTAAGCTACTGGCGAAAAAGGTGCGCGGACAAAAAATCGTTGACAAATGTCCTGAAACCTGCTCAACGAGGTCCAAATGGCCTAATTTCAACTTGACAAAAAATCGACAGCCCCAAATCCTGATGGCACTAGTCCTTATGAACCCTCACAGTGGTGTTCCCAATTTAACTTTCAAAATTTTGCTTTTTTTCGGGGTTATATCACAAAAATGTGTATCATTTCCCGTCACTGGCAACACTGTGGCAAGAGAAGTTCGGAACACGACTGCACAAGAGCAAGGGCACGTAAATAAATAATTTTATATCTTCGTCGGCAGATTGGGAAACTCGGATAATTTACTGCTCAGCTTTTAGCTTCTATTATTTACACCAGCGTTGCCAGGTTTATCCGCGCACAACAGTGTTACGATCCCTTCTGGGATGAATCAAGCCGCTGAGGATCAATCCGGCAACAGTGTCCAATTCCTAATTTGTTGGATGCTTTTGAGCTTCGGCGCTGCGTTCTACGTATGCTTAGAGAAACAAGAGACGGCTGTTTCATGTTTATGTTTATTGAATATGATTGAGAGATAAGTGTGGCGCGAGCGAGTTGATATATCGCTCTTTTAGGTATAATACAAAATCGATTCATCGAAAGGTCGATATATGTACATTGATTGATCAATAAATCGATTCATCGATATATCGTCACATTCTGGCCAAAGTACCACAAGCGCCATGCGGCGTTTCAAAATTTTCGCCACCATTTCATTTTTTCACAGAAAAATTGGTGGTTGAATCTGTTTGGAAATTTCACTGAATTGTATCGGCAGCACAAAGGAAATTCAGTGACACTTCCGGACAGTTTCGTTGAACAATTTCTCTGTTAAGAAATAATAAAATGGCGGCGGAAATTTGGAAACGTTGCATGGCGCTTGTGATACTTTCGCCGGAAGGTGACGATATGAATATACCTCGGTTCGTCCTAGCAGTATTTATTGCGTGTATCAATTTTGGGCATCTGGTAAGAAAGATAGTGATAGCTGAATTTAAGATATGACATCGAAAAGATAAAAAAAAAATCGAATTTTATTTCTCGGTCTCAATGTCGGACCGGTTGCTTCAAAAATAGCCTTTATAATCTCTAGGGGTCGATAGAGGCCAGAGATTCCCATAGAAGATCATAGAACGGTGATTATCCTCACAAGATGGCAACATTGTTAATATTTCATTAATATTCATTTAAAATGATTGACTCTAGGGGAAGCAACCTATCCAGATTCGTATCGATCGTTCAAACAACTTTCAATGGGCAGATCCAGTGTTGCCAACTTCTTTTGCACCTTTCAACCCTCTATGGAAATGTTTTCATCCCCTCGCTTCCTATACAAAATTCGGCTGGTCCGACGGTGCGTCGCATTCATTTTTAACTACAAAGCCATACAATTAAATATAAAATAATCCCCAACAATAAGTAAAACGGAAGTACGCGTCCAGTTTGTATGCTGCCGTGTTAAGGAAAAACGCCGTATGAGCATCTGAAGGTTGCCAAATTTTCCCTAAAAATATTCATTTTCGAAGAAACTCAGGGATGTTTCACCTTAAAAATTTTGAATGTTTTAGGTCAAATTCCGAATGAAATCCTCTGAAAAATTGGACCGCATTTTGCAATTTTGAACTATGAATTCTGGCTCATCTGAAAGAACACTTATGTGCATAGGGGAACTAATGGCACATACGTTGTATTTAAACCGGGCCAGAATTTATAGTTCCAAACTGCAATATGCAGTCCAATTGATAATCATTTTTGAAGAAACTTAGGGATGTTTTTCCTTCAATTTTTTTAATAATTTAGGTCAAATTACGAATGAAATTCTCTGAAAAATTGAACTGCATTTTGCAATTTGGAACTATGAATTCTGGCTCATCTGAAAGAACACTTATGTGCATAGGGAAACTAATGGCACATACGTTGTTTTTGAACCGGGCCAGAATTTATAGTTCCAAATTGCAAAATGCAGTCCAATTGATAATCATTTTTGAAGAAACTTAGGGATGTTTTTCCTTCAATTTTTTTAATAATTTAGGTCAAATTACGAATGAAATTCTCTGAAAAATTGGACTGCATTTTGCAATTTGGAACTATGAATTCTGGCTCATCTGAAAGAACACTTACGTGTATAGGGAAACTAACGGCACAACCGTTGTTTTTAAAGCGGGCCAGAATTTATGCGAGTAGTTCCAATTTGCAAAATGCAGTCCAATTGATAATCATTTTTGAAGAAACTTAGGGGTGCTCTTCCTTAAAATTGTTGAATGCTTCAGGTCAAAGTACGAATGGCATTCTCTAAAAAATTGGAAGAAAAGTAATCGTAAATATTCCCGCGAATTTGTGATTTTTCAAGGGAAACTTGACAACGTCTGAAGGCTCATACGGCGTTCTTCCTTAGCACAGCAGTGTGACTCTGCTAAATGGACTGCATTTTGAAATTTGGAAATATAAATTCTGGCTCTTCTGGAAAAACACTTATGTGCATAGAGAAACTAACGGCACTTAAGTTGTTTTTAAACCGGGCTAGAATTTATAGTTCAAAATTGCAAAATGTAGTCCAAATGAAACTAAAGGCATTGGCATCCCACACGGTCAATATACAGCACTCAGTTCACTCACCTCCAGTAAACACATCCCACGGATTTTCCAAACATCGACGTCTTTAATTTTCTCCGCCCAAATCCTGCGAAGGAAGCAAAGAATAATATTTATCCAAGTGTTGGGGACCGATCCTTCTGTTTTCAAGTTCGTGGTCGAGGTGGGGTCAGTTGCCGTTTGATTCTTCTGGGCTTCCATTAAATGGACCAGCGCTAAAGCATTAACGATCGACAACCGATATTTCCCCCATTTGAAGTTATGGAAAAGAATCACTTATTCAGATGCTCGTTGTGAACACCCTGTTTATCGATGACCGATTCGTATTTCAACTCCTTGCAACCCTATTATACTATTCAAGAATGCACCACTAGACAAGGTACGAATTTCAGCATTCTGATACATGTGTCTTCACCAAAATTTAACGTAAAACACGATGCGCACAACGAAAATTACCGAAATCAACTCCTTACGAAGATATTTAATGATTCTTGATGCGTGAATTGAAACCACCCGCTCATGGAAACTCAATGCTCTACGTGATTCACATCGCGCGCTAAACATTATCATGAACGTCTCTACGATAAGAAAATCTGGGAACCTCAATCTTGACACTTTGGCTCAGCTATAGCAAATTGCTTATAGTTTGAAAAACACATGGTGGGAAATGAACATTGCTCGATTGAGAAGCTTGCTGAAACCGTTGTTGTGCGCGATTTGACTCACGTGGAGCTTTGAGTTTCTTGTGAGCGGGCAGTTCGAATTCCTCGTAACCAATTTGAGATAAAACTGTTAATATCTCCGTTAGGAGTTGGTTTCAGTAATTTTTGTTGCGCGAATCGTGCTCTACGTGAAATTCTGATTAAAACACGTGTATCAGAATGCTTAAATTCGTACCTTGTCTAGTGGTCCATTCTAGAAGCGAGAGTTACATTCATAAATCTAGAGGGTAATTTTATTGATTTGACTCTGATGAGTGCACAGCAGGAACGCACCAAGTCGCATTCTGGAACGAGTACAGGCCGGGAGTGGTTTTGAAATTAACAAGTTTTACATTATCTCCAATATAGTCGTTAAACTTCATCATTGACACTCAATTTTCATTACGTAGGAATACAACTTCATTTTTTCGTTCAAGTTTTTTTAATAAAAGCGACTTGATTTTCCTCTTCTCTACTCGATCAAATTGAAAGTGTGACATTGAGGCGCTCGTGATGAGAATGAATGTAGAATTTCACTTCCACCTCAGAAAGGGACCCGTCTTAGCTGAAGGAAGTTTATGCCCTTTAGCTAAACGCTGACCACGTAATACAGTATCTATTTCAGTGTTTTTGAAGCTAGAATGGGCCTGTTGCAAACTTTTGCTAGAGCAAAAATAAGAGCTGTTTCCTGTAGATAATGCCTCAAAAACCACGATGAGCGCATCGGCAAAGTCTGAAATGCACTCATAACTTCACAATTTGCGTAAGAAATTTGCGGTTTTTTGAGCTTCCCGCTTCAAAAACGATACTACGGCACAGGTGAACATTTTGATGGAAGAGTCGTTCCATCGTCGGCAATACTCATCATGGCCGACGCCAATCCACCAAAACACGTGTGATGGGACGAGATAACACCTAAACAGGATTAGACCAGATAACAATCGGCGTGTTTACTTTCATATTTTCCTCGCTCGCCTTGATTGATCTTGAACTCTCCTCGAATTTCGCGCGGAACTGCGCAAGCGTCGGCCATGATGAATATTGCCGACGATGGAGCGACTCCTCTAACAAAATGTTCACCTGTGCCGTAGTATCGTTTTTTGAAGCGGGAAGCTCAAAAAACCGCAAATTTCTTACGCAAATTGTGAAGTTATGAGTGCATTTCAGACTTTGCCGATGCGCTCATCGTGGTTTTTGAGGCATTATCTACAGAAAACAACTCTTATTTTTGCTCTAGCAAAAGTTTGCAACAGGCCCATTAGAGTCGACGTCGTTGAAAAAGAAAACGAAGAAACTTACTCGCAAAATGATTCTCTCGATAAATTCCTTCCAACTTCAAGGTCAGTTTTCATCGTATACGCAAGTTGTAGAGGGGAAGAAGGAAATATACAATGGGAGGAGTTTATTTAACTAGAGCGAAGAGGCGCCACCGTAAGAAGCTTTGCGAGAGGACTTTTCTCGTACTCGGAAAACTTTGTTTCTTCCGGTGCGTGCGATTCTTCCTTTCAAGGCCCCCACCCCGTCCTGGTCAGCCTACTCTCCTGCCGTACTGAGGAAAAACGCCGTATGAACCTTCAGGCGTTGCCAAATTTCCTCCGATAAAACACGGATTTCCTGGTAAACTTATGAATATTTTCCTTCTAACTTCAGATAATTTTGTTCGCAATTTCATCTAAAGTTCCCGAAAATTTTAAGTAAAAATATTCATAACATTCCTCAAAATTAAACATTTTATCTAATGAAATTTGACAATCTTGGATGTTCATGCGGCGTTTTTTCCTTAGCTCGGCAGTCTACCACCCTTCTAGTACATTCTGGCTCTCATCATCAGTTGGTTTTACCTCCCATTTTCAATCGGAATAATATGAAGAGAATCAGTCTGTCAAATGACAAATCCAGTTGAAATATAGATTGGAAATTTATTAAACAACAACGCCACTCCAGGAAAATTTTAATTTCCCCTGAAAATACAAATAGAAAAATAAAGCAATAACAATTCAAATTCTCGGTATGTACACTTATTTTGTGAGATTAGTGAATTTTAATTTTTGCAGACCAAAATATAAAAGAAAAATATTTCTACCAACAGAAATCTTGGACCGGTATGTTTTATTAGAGTATTTTAAAAAGACCGTCTTCTTGGTCATTTTTTCCTACGGAGAAAAAAAGTAGATGGTCGCATTTCGGAAATCTTGCATTCTGTCGTCGACATAAGTCGGCACAGACGCTTTTTCTCATCGATTTTCTTCAGCATGGTGTATTTATTTATTTTTATTTTTTCGAAGGAATTTTATTTAAATATAACGTAACTACTACAAGTATTTCCTTGTATCTATTTACATGGCTTAAAACTAAAACTAAACAAATTGCATTAATATTACATGGTAACGTTAGATAATACGATGATTATATAAAAGAACAGGAATTGTAAAATTATCTGCCTTCTTTTTTAGAGATATTAAAACATAAAGGTTTTTAGTTTAAATGTTTCGAATTCTTCCTTTCACACTCTCATTCATACCTTACAGACTACTTACAAGGTAAATCTTGATGGGAGTTCAAAGGTCTCCCTGCTTTTTAATCTTTTCACTAATATTGTAAGGTTTACAGCCTCTTCATTGACATGTTTTTCAAGACGACATTCATATCTCTTCGTTGTCTCAGCAATTACTTCTTTAACCGTGGGTAAATCCAATTCTCTCCTTACGTCTTCGTTCCTTACGAACCATGGTACTCCAATAATTTCTCGTAGAACCTTCGACTGGAATCTTTCTACCTTATTTACATTAAATTTGCTTGCACAACCCCTTAGTTGTGAAGCATACTGCCATATATGTTTTAATATTTGATTATATACAGCAAAATTTTGTTTTTCTTTGACAATAATGTATTCATTGGAAAAAGTTATTTCATACGAAGTGTTAGAAATTATATTTTGTGTTGATTTGCATTTCGGATTTTGCGGGAATATCGACGCCATACTGTACCGACCTATACGTCTCGGGGTGGACAATTCTCAAGAAGCAAAGCTCCTCCTTCTCTTTTTGTCTATATGCGCTAAAAAAAAGTTACGGGCTATATAGACATACCGTACGTGTTCCGGACTCAGAAAGAAGCCAAAAGTTCCGGGTGCTGGAGCCGTCGCTTACTGCTCCGGATGTTGCGCTCGGAACCCCCGGCCACTGAGCCCGGAATACGGACGGTATGTCTATTTAGCCCGTAAACACCGCTTCAACGGCCGGAGTTCGTTTTTTCAGTGTGTTCCCGGCCTGACAGCTTAGTTTCGGATTATCCGTGATTATCAACACTGAAACAAAATTTCGGTGTATTTACTAAGAAAAGGGTAAAATTACCAAGAATTCAGGGTTCTATTTGATCCCAGTTTTTTCTTGGTAAAATTACCATTTATGGATTTGGTAATTTTACCGAGAAATCTTGGTAAAATTATTGAACTTTCTTGGTAATTTTACTGGACCTTGGTAAAAACGCCACTATTTTTTATTGACTGTGGTAGAATTACCTAGATAAAATGGCAAAGTTACCGGGAATAATTGATTACTAATAAAAGTGGTATTCTTACCTGAAAAGAAAAACAGTAAAAATACCGGTTTTTAGGTAAGCTTATTAGTCTGTCTCGGTAAAATTACCAATAACTGGTAAAAAAAGTGAGATGGTAAAGGCACCAACGAACCTTGGTAAAAACTCCGAGAATTTTTGTTCAGTGAACCATTCGCGGTAGCTCCAGGCCCAATCACCGTGGATAATCGAGACTCTGCTGTACACCGAAAAAAAAGCGAAGTTGCTTTAACATCCTGGATTTAAAAAAAGTGTGCGTTGCCGACTGTTTCACGACAAAATATTAATTTTCGAGAACGGTTATGCCTATTTTCCTTCCAAATTTTCGGACAGTTCGAAGAAAATCGGGGAAAAAATTCAGATCTAAGTACGCATACATTTTTAGGGAAATTCGTTTTTTCTCTGCGGAACTTCGGCAACAGTCAAATGCCCGAACAGCATTTTTCCTTGGTTCATGAAATGCTAAATTAACCGTCACAGCAGTCAGTTTTACATCTTAGTATTTGCTAAAGTAACTGCCGTAGCGGGTAATTCAGCGTTTCATAAGTTCTCGCACACTTTTTTTACATCCAGAATGTTGCATCAACTTCACTTTTCTTTAGCGTATCGGAGTGCCGACTTCTGTACCTTGGTACGGTGATCCACCTGACGAGTATCCGGAATCCTCGCTGTCTCTCTCGCTGGCTCTCCCCCTGTCTCTCTCCCTCCCTCTCTCCCTCTGGCTCTCTCCTCTCTCTCCGCAACGATTACCTCGGTTATCCACCTTCGTATGCCCAACCTCAAGGTGTTGCTGCAGCGGAACATAGGTACGTCTCGGAACCAGCTTAAACGTCGAGATCGAAGAAGCGGGGTGTAAGCTCGGGCCTTGCACCGACAGATCCCTGAGGAGCAATTTCCAGTCCCTTGGAGGCGGTTGGAGCAAGGTGCCTTCTGGCTCCCGGGATACACGCCGAAGCCCACGCCTAAGAACCGACACTGGACCCTGCACAGTTCGTCTGATGTTAGATCCGGCTCGAATTTTTTTAAATACGAGGCTAGGTAACACGGTTCGACGAGCTTCTGAACGAGGAGTTCAACTGCTGTCCGAATCATGTGCAAGGGTGTCTCCCAAGCCTCCGAGGCATTATCCTGCAAGCGTTAAGGGACATTTTTTTTAAAAAGGCGTGACACATTTACAACAACTTTTGTTTCTTTTTTTCTTTTTAAATGTATATATTTACAAGAATGACAAGAAGAACGCTGCCATATTAAGGGGAAATGCCGTATGAGCCTTCAGGAGCTGCCAAATTTCCCCTATTAAAACATTAATTTTTGATGAAACTCAGGGGTATTTTTCCTTGAAATGTTCACATACCTCAGATCAACTTTCGAATGAAACCCTCTGAAAAGTTGGAAGAAAAATATCCAAACATTTCCTTGAAAATCGTGTTCTATCGAAGAAAATTTGGCAACGCCTGAAGGCTCATACGCTGTTTTTTCTTAGTATGGCAGAACGGGTAACCAAATGGTAAATAACAACTAAACACAAAGCTTGGGTCGTTTCTGAGTGGTTTCAGCCCCCTCCTGGACCAGGAAACGAAATATTTAAAAAATTTAAAAAAATTATAAAAATCACAATACCTAGACTCCAATTTCTTAATAACAAGAAGTGAGGTTAACCCTTATAAAATGGGAATCTAGGTATTGTGATTTTTATAATTTTTTTTTTTATCTTTTGGTTTCCTCGTCAAAGAGGGGGTTGAAATCACCCAAAACGCCCCAGGCTATTTGTTTTGTGGTTTTTTTAGCATGTTTACCTGTTTTCGTGTGTCTTTCAGTTAAGTAAATTATTAGGGCTGTTTTCGAGTATTTTTGTTCTGTCACCAGGAAAAGGTTACAGAGTTGTTAAGAAAATAATATAATACTCTATTGTTCAAGTAATTGTTTTCTTATCCATTGTGTGATAATTAATTATAGTTGTGCCAATTCCAACTGCTTAACCTCACAGAAAGCTCACGGCTGCTTTAAGCTCACAGAATTGAACAGTAGGGTGCAGAATTACCAACAAGCAACTACCATTTCTGGCTCATACATTTGCACGGAGAAACTAATAAGTGCATGTTATATTTTAAGGCAAAAATAGTAGTTCCTTATTGTAGAATGTGTATTATTCAATCAGAAATCGCATTTTTCTTTTCCATCTCAAACATTTTTTCCCCCACCGAGCGAGGGGTGCGTGAAGGTCGCACCACATCAGCTTACTCACGAATTGTTATCGCTGTAAAAAAGACCACAAATCGCCGTCGGAAGAGTTATTTTTAAAAGATAAATAAATAAGAGCAATTACTTCATTTTACGTTTTCTCAGACCATGTGGCTCAGCAATTCTGTTTTTTAGGCAATTGATATGAAAAGTAAATGATGCTCAAATTTTAGAGCAATTGATGATCATTTATTTAATATTCACTCACATCATAACGGAAAAATTCTTCTTTGTACATGATTGCAAAAATGTTGAATATTTTACGGACGAAGCGCTTCATTTTTTTCGAAAAAAAAATAAAAATAAAAAATAGAATGATGAGAAATGATAAAAACAATCCTTCAAACTTCATTGTATTTTTTCGAAACCATTAATTTTTTATTGAGAATACACGGAATTTAACCTTCATTCAACCCTCAAAAAAGTGATGCACTTTTTAAGGTAGCGTGGGAAAAAAGCGATGAAAGTAGACGAAAGTGTTTACAAGCTGATACACTGAGCTTTTAAATGATGTATTCAAAATTTATCTAGCTTCCATAGTCATTGAAAAAATCGCATGCTTAATGTGGCCACGAAAAAATTCAACGTACAGTGAATGGTTGGTGACGCAACACAAACCAATACGGAGCTCCAAAGCTAAGGTATTGGCTTTTCATGCGTATATTTACTATTCTTTCCCTCAATTATACTACTTTTTTCCCTCAAAACTTGTCGAGAGAAACGATTTCAGAAACTTACTATCAGAACGATCCTGGCTTACCTACCCCTCGTCCCTCGTATACCCGATAATATTATTGCGATAATCTAAACCAAGAGTTGTAATTATTATTACTATTTTCTGCCAGATATTATTATACATATGTATGGCAATTATAATAGCAATAAAATGCTTCTGAACCGTTTTTATCACAGGGGAATAACAAATTTCGTAAACGGTTTTGAAATGTTTAAGAAGTTAAGTTGTGACATTAATTTATCCGTTTCTAAAATGTCCGAAGTCATGTTTTAATCATTTCCAAAACATTTTTAGAACGTTCAAAGTCAGCAAAAGACAAGTATAAGTCTAACTTTCTTCCACGTACCTGAATTTCATTCCTCTTTCGTAGAAAGAAGTTGACGATGTTTTCCAAAACTCGATTAAAAGCTCTGAATCGGAGGATCGTTATTGGATCCGGATCTTTGAACTGTTGAAAGTCGGCCATGCTCATGAACTCGGCGATGGTTGTTAGCGTTACGCTGCGGTCGAGGAATTCCTGTGAAATTTTGTTCCTGCATTCGAGAAAGAGGATCGAAGTAGTTATATCCTTTCTGTCGTTCAGGAGGGGAGGCCAGTCCATCGGTTGACCCAGCAGTGGTACTCCCGCGAACCATTTGACGGGGACGTACTTTTGAAGAGGTAGAACTATGCTGTCGGCAGAAAAAAGGCTTATCAGTAGGTTTGAAGAACGCAATAGATACAAATACAGGAATAGATAGTTTACAAGTAAAACCGCCTAAAAATCAGCGTGCGCAATCAAAAAAATCTGAAATACCCTCCTTCATACACAATGGAGATGTTGCATGCGTGAGGAATTTGCGATTTGACTGTTGATTCTTATTTAAAAGTTCGCGAGAAACACGATGATACCACTGGTTTTCTATGAAATCAACTTCCAAGCTCCAAAAAAGCTCTCCAGTTGAGGTCAAAATGGAGGGGATATCCCACGCTATCCTGATAGTCCACCTCTAAGACATCAAGACAAACTCTCCATGCAAATATAGGGAGCAAATACATTAGCAGTGATGCCGTGTTTTCAGTTTTAGAGTCCCCAAATGAAGTGGCAGCCCTGTCAATGTATTTGCTTCCTATCTTTGCATGGAGAGTTTGTCTTGATGTAGAGGTGGACTCTCAGGGTAGGGTGGGATATCCCCTCCATTTTGGCTCCAACTTGAGAGCTTTTTTTGAGCTTGGAAGTTGATTTCAGAGAAAACCAGTGGCACCATCGTGTTTCTCGCGAACTTTTACATAAGGATCAACAGTCATATCGCAAACTCCTCACACATGCAACAGCTCCATTGACCCGTTGCAAACTTCAACTAGAGCAAAAATAAGGGTTACTTTTTGCAGAAAATACTTCAAAAAAAATGATGAGCGCACCTACTGAAATTACAATCGAGAGTTCATCATTTATCCCCCAGGGGAATTCACAATTAGTTCGAGTTATAATGTTGCTTACGGCTGCCTTGCAAAAAATATTAAGTGTTCATAATTACCGTTTGTCCTTTTCAAGTTTGGGCAGTGTAACGGAAAAGAAGTTGGCTCGACAGTAGATACGCTTAACTTCTCTATTAGTTATGTGTAAACACCAATTATCTTTCACAGCGAAGCCGACCGGACGAGCTTCTGGAGTATTCTGTGAAAAAAGGAACAATATTAGCAAGAAAGAGTATGTCGTTTCCGCAACAAAAATGCAAGTATACTAAGCTCGATTTAATCATGTATGTGAACTTTTCTTCAGGATTCTGCACTGCACTGATCAGATATGAATTAAATAAATAATCTTGGACTGTGGAATCAAATTTATAATAAAAATCCTGACTGTTAAAAAGGAGATCAAGCTCGATAATGGAGATGTTGCATGTGTGAGGAATTTGCGATTTGACTGTTGATTCTTACGTAAAAGTTCGCGAGAAACACGATGGTGCCACTGGTTTTCTCTGAAATCAACTCCCAAGCTCAAAAAAAGTTCTCAAGTTGAGGTCAAAATGGAGGGGATATCCGACGCTATCCTGAGAGTCCACCTTTACATCAAGGCGAACTCTGCATGCAAAGATAGGGAGCAAATACATTAGCAGTGATGCCGTGTTTTCATTTTAAGAGTCCCCAAATAAAGTGGCAGCCCTGTCAATGTATTTGCTCCCTATCTTTGCATGGAGAGTTTGTATTGATGTAGAGGTGGACTCTCAGGATAGCGTGGGATATCCCCTCCATTTTGGCCTCAACTTGATAGCTTTTTTCGAGCTTGAAAGTTGATTTCAGAGAAAACCAGTGGCACCATCGTGTTTCCCGCGAACTTTTACGTATGAATCGAGATTCAAATGTCAAATTCCTCACACATGCAACATCTCCATTTTTGTTGAAATTTATTAGGGTTGAAATATGTCTTGAAAATTATATTGAAGTCCCGTTGCGACATTTGATTGTACAAGAATAAACGATTTGAACGGAATGAAAAATACTTAAAAAGGCACCACCTCTCCGGAATTTGCGGTTATTATATTTGAGTATTCTTCCTCAAGGGTCGTGTATCCATCAAGTCCAACATTTTTCCAATTCTCCCTCCTGTATCTATATTCTCTCGTCTTTACAGTCAGCATTTTCACCCAAAATTGCATGATGTGAAATTTAATTACCATAAAAATGAGGTAAAATCAAACACTGAACCCCAAAAGTTTATTCGATTTTTTTTTTTTTTTTTTTTTTTTTTTTTTTTTTTTTTTTTTTTTAACGGAAGGCGTTACCCGTGACACCCTCCCCCCCCACCTTTGTCAGACCCAAAAAAGCTTTAGACCTCTCGCTCCTCCCAAGGAACCCATATACGTAATTAATGGACGATTTCTTCATTCACACGATTTCGATCACTAAAATTACGAGTGTAGATGACTTACACTGTCAGCATATCGATCCCAATCACATTCGAATAATTTCTCCTCCAAGCTTTGTCCATTTCTGTGGAAAACTTCGATGTAAAATGTCGCGCCCGTCAGAGGGATTGAGCCAGTGAAGAATAATACGAGTGTCAATTCAAACACGCCTCGATTGACCATCCTTGTATAAGTTTTTTGAATGAATTAAGTTATAATCTAACACACACTTTTCAGCCCCATTCATGTCGTCATCATATTTGAAAGTTGTTGATGTAGTGGGAATCGACCTGAAATCAATTTCATCACGGTTAAGAGCTGATAGTCAGATTTCACACGAATCAAACGCGACCGACTTTTGTGTTTCCTTGTGCGTGTTTAACCTTCGAAGCTCGAAGGCTCATACAAGAAATTAAACTATGTAGGTGTGCATCGTCGAATTTTTCACGACTGAAATTGCGTCTCGGTTAAGCGAAGTTCCTCATTAAGTTTGAGCTTACTTACTGCGTATTACCAAATCAAAGCCTTGCTTCTTTACTGAAATGCTATATCCACCAGTTCTGATGGTCGCACTCTTTGTTGGAGTGCGGCGCAGCCGATGCAGGTAATGCTCATTTTCTGCTGACTAAGATTTTTCTCTTCTCTTTATGCACGGACTTCGTCCGTCGCGCTAGTCGCAATGTAGCTACCCAATCGGAAATTTGACCTTGGGCAGATCGGAATAATATTGTGGCAACCTTAGCGAGATTGTGAGCATATTTCAACAGTAAGGTTGGCCTGAGAATCTTGGTACAATATACCATCAATACTGGATATATAACCTTAGTATTTTAATATTGCACCAATATTAGCAACATTAGAAATCCAAGGTCAGGTGGTGCTCGGTGATTCCAAGATTGTCACAATGTTGTCACAATATTGGTTATACAATATTGGTAAACTAATACTGTCGTAGAGTTATGTTTTCAATATTGCAGTAATATGTTAGTTTTAACATTGGCGCATTATTAAAAAAAATACTGAACATAGGCTTCTGCTTATAATATTGACACAATATTGACACAATATTAGGAAAACAAAATTGCTAAAATAATATCGAGACGATGTTATCTCTGTGATACTGCGGTATTGTTATTATGTTAACATTCAATTAACGTTAGAACAACAAACATAACAGGCTTCTGTTCGTAATATTGTCATAATATTGACACAATATTGGATATCTAAAACTGCTGAATTGATATTATGCTAACATTATTTTTACAACATTGTGGTAATATTCGCACTTTAACATTGTCACAAGATTAAGAAAATAAACATTTTAGGCTTCTGTTTCTAATATTGTCATAAGATTAACACAATATTGTGCGCGGCGAGCACAATTCGACCGCGTTTGCTATTTCCGCCACCAGGGCGCGCTCGCCGCGGATCTGCCGTTGCGGTCCCTTTAAGGGCAAATTAAAGGGCAAAAACTGCGACCTTTCGCTTTTTGACGTAATAGGCACATGATCCATAGGCGTCTAACCCATCTTACCGATATTCTTAGGCCAAGGGCTCAAATGGAGCTTTTTGGCAACGGTCCGCGCGCGGCCGCCCCGTCAATGGGGCTGGTTCTCGTTTCGCCTGGGCAGTGCCCGTTACAAGTGGGATCCAAGTTGAATACTTCAGCCAGTGCAAGCAGCCAAGAAAGTAGCTGACTTAGGAAGGTTCCTCGGCACTCCAATGTTCCGTATGCCTACATTATAGGCATTGCGACGCTAAGAAATTTCTTCCGCGAGGACGGCAGGTAATACGGCGTTCTATCGCCTACCTTGCCTCAGAGGGAAGATTGGAAATCCAAGCTTGTCTCAGAGGTAAAATAAATATCCTGCCAATACTATGGCAATATTTTAACATCAAGTCTATGGCAACATCATGATCACAATATCCGCTGAACAAGCTTGGAGCAATATTATTAACATAACGTTGTCACAATATTGAATATCCAAGTTTGTCTCGGAAGTAAAATAATGTCCCACCAATATTGTGGCAATATTGTCAGGATAGGCTTGGAGCAGTCTTACAAACCTAACCTTGGCATAATCTTTGGGCTCAAGCTTGTCCCAGAGGTAAAATAAATGTCCTGCTAACATTGTGGGAACGTTAGCAAGATAAGCTTGGCAACTCTATTCAAATGTGAAAAAATGTCATACTAAGCTTGTACCAAGGTCAAATTTCCNTTTTTTTTTTTTTTTTTTTTTTTTTTTTTTTTTTTTTTTAACGGAAGGCGTTACCCGTGACACCCTCCCCCCCCACCTTTGTCAGACCCAAAAAAGCTTTAGACCTCTCGCTCCTCCCAAGGAACCCATATACGTAATTAATGGACGATTTCTTCATTCACACGATTTCAATCACTAAAATTACGAGCGTAGATGACTTACACTGTCAGCATATCGATCCCAATCACATTCGAATAATTTCTCCTCCAAGCTTTGTCCATTTCTGTGGAAAACTTCGATGTAAAATGTCGCGCCCGTCAGAGGGATTGAGCCAGTGAAGAATAATACGAGTGTCAATTCAAACATGCCTCGATTGACCATCCTTGTATAAGTTTTTTGAATGAATTAAGTTATAATCGAACACACACTTTTCAGCCCCATTCATGTCGTCATTATATTTGAAAGTTGTTGATGTAGTGGGAATCGACCTGAAATCAATTACATTACGGTTAAGAGCTGATAGTCAGATTTCACACGAATCAAACGCGACCGACTTTTGTGTTTCCTTGTGCGTGTTTAACCTTCGAAGCTCAAAGGCTCATACAAGAAAATAAACTATGTAGGTGTGCATCGTCGAATTTTTCACGACTGAAATTGCGTCTCGGTTAAGCGAAGTTCCTCATTAAGTTTGAGCTTACTTACTGCGTATTACCAAATCATAGCCTTGCTTCGTTACTGAAATGCTATATCCACCAGTTCTGATGGTCGCACTCTTTGTTGGAGTGCGGCGCAGCCGATGCAGGTAATGCTCATTTTCTGCTGACTAAGATTTTTCTCTTCTCTTTATGCACGGACTTCGTCCGTCGCGCCAGTCGCAATGTAGCTCCCCAATCGGAAATTTGACCTTAGGCAGATCAGAATAATATTGTGGCAACCTTAGCGAGATCGTGAGCATATTTCAACAGTAAGGTTGGCCTGAGAATCTGGGTACAATATACCATCAATACTGGATATATAACCTTAGTATTTTAATATTGCACCAATATTAGCAACATTAGAAATCCAACGTCAGGTGGTGCTCGGTGATTCCAAGATTGTCACAATGTTGTCACAATATTGGTTATACAATATTTGTAAACTAATACTGTCGTAGAGTTGTGTTTTCAATATTGCAGTAATATGTTAGTTTTAATATTAGCGCATTATTAAAAAAAATACTGAACATAGGCTTCTGCTTATAATATTGACACAATATTGACACAATATTAGGAAAACAAAATTGCTAAAATAATATCGAGACGATGTTATCTCTGTGATACTGCGGTATTGTTATTATGTTAACATTCAATTAACGTTAGAAAAACAAACATAACAGGCTTCTGTTCGTAATATTGTCATAATATTGACACAATATTGGATATCTAAAACTGCTGAATTGATATTATGTTAACATTATTTTTACAACATTGTGGTAATATTCGCACTTTAAAATTGTCACAACATTAAGAAAATAAACATTTTAGGCTTCTGTTTCTAATATTGTCATAAGATTAACACAATATTGT
>NW_017556795.1:767387-790055 GCF_001854935.1 Bemisia tabaci
ATGTCCCACCAATATTGTGGCAATATTGTCAGGATAGGCTTGGAGCAGTCTTACAAACCTAACCTTGGCATAATCTTTGGGCTCAAGCTTGTCCCAGAGGTAAAATAAATGTCCTGCTAACATTGTGGGAACGTTAGCAAGATAAGCTTGGCAACTCTATTCAAATGTGAAAAAATGTCATACTAAGCTTGTACCAAGGTCAAATTTCCGATTGGGTCTTGTTTGTAGCGCCCAGTCTTTTAATAAATATTTAGTTTCCTCAACTTTCAATGACCTCCTTTGTCAAAACCCGAACTTATCCACTCAACACTCTTTGATGTCACGCTTATCACAAAATCCTTTTTTATTACAAATGTTTATACTTCAGGAGTAAATACACCAAAATACACGACTTAGGGGCAAGGCGTGAATAATCGATTACCAATATCTCTCCATTTCAAGCTATGGTGAGGAATCGATTAGTAAGGTGTTTATTGCGACCACCCTGTCCATCGATATTTTTTCATAGTTTGATATGGCAAATCAATCGATGTATCGTGAAGCACGCCACGCCACCGCTACTGACGTCAGCCGCACCCTAGTAGTACGTATCTTGCGTTTTTCCGCCTAGCTTTCATTACTGATGTACGTGAAGCGTTCAGCTCAAATGTGAAAGGTAGAATGTTTCATGACATGCACGATACGATGAATTGTTTTTGCTCCTTCTGTTTTGGGCCTGAGATGATTTCAAATTATCTGAGGAAACGAAAAAATTCGTAGGTAACGTTTTGCGAACCATTAAAATTGCACACGACTATGGAATTTAAATTATTGAGGAAATTAATGACTAAAGTAAATGATGTGCGTATATTTTTCAAACAGCTGTGTATTTATTATTTTGAGCGTATGGTCTTGGTTTCTCCCCTTAATTTTCGTCACCTTCGAACTCCAACCAAATAAACATGACGACCAATGAAACTAACCTGTTTCAATCCTCAAGTCAGTAAAATTGATTATTACATTAATCAATGTTATATTTTTGGTTTTAATACCAGCTTTGCCGTCACATCACGATCACGGGAACTTCGTTCTAATTTTTCAATTATTTTTTCGGACGAAATTTTCTATTTCAAGAAACCTCTATCACTCGAATGCCTCACAATTTCAAAGATCTTCGTCCCATGACGTAGTTATGCTAAAAATATGCAGAATATGAACTTTACTAGGCACGTTCTGTGCGATACTTTTTGAAAAGAGTGGAAATTCAAGAATGAAATTTCGATGTTCTTGCATGCTGTGTGGTCTTTTGCAACACCTGTCACCGCATTTTGTTAAAAATAGTTTCGAGTGTGTGTGTGTGGGGGGGGGGGGGTTCTCGAATGCTGATCGGTCATAATGTCATGTTTCTCCTAAAAGTATGGGTGTAAGTTTAGCATCATCCGGCGAAACCTTCTTTCCCTCTTCTGGAGTGTAGCATTGAATCCTGAAGATAATGCAGCTTTTCGTAGCAAAAATTCAAACTGCTCTGATGATATCAAACCCATCCACAGCAGCGCAAACACAGAAATTAAATCTAACCACTAATGTATTGAGAGTTTTCTGACACATTTAATACCTGACCGGATTGTTTTAGGTAATTTTTTTGGGGAATATTAACCAGACTTGTGACTATCTTTTTGAACGATTAACGTAGATACCTCAACTGAAAAACGTGTTGGTATGAGCGCATTTCAACTCGGAAGGCCCCCAATTTTGCAAATATTTTTGTTCATATCTATTCTACTTATTTAAGGCGATTCTCGTTTTGCAAATTTTTTGCTCTGATAAGTTTCCAAAAGTAATATATTTTTCACGACGCGACAATTATAGTCTTGTAATCCCTGTTTCCGAATATGTACTGTGATCAATTTTTAAAAAATATACCAAACGAAACTACGTTTACTAACAATCCAAATGGGATAAGCATTGGGCAAGGTTTGATTCATTTTCGAAAGTTTTGCAAGAATGAGAAGTTGGTCAAGATTTTGACATTTCATGGACATTATTAATGTGTATCCTGCTTGATCGAACGGTGAGAAAATTTTGATCATGTTTCTGCCCATGTGATCAAAATTGAGTAAAAATTGCCCTAATATAAAGCAAAATTAAGTAAATCTGAAGAACTCAATGGAAATTTGAACGATATCCTCAATTCAAATTAGCCAAACTCCGGTATAAATTTGACCATATTTTGAATTCGAATTTGCAAACCGTACAGTAAGGAACAGAAATTTTGCGGAACTAAAAAATTGTGAAACCAAAGCTGTGCAAAATTAAATAGCATCTCTATGATCGGGTTCTCATAATCTGTTATAGCGTTACCACCGGCTGCAGTTTCAATTGACGGAGATAATCGGTTCAATAATCTGATTATGTTTCCAAAAAATCCATTTAGCAAATGGAATTGATGCACCAGTTACAAATAACCCCACCTTCAATTTCTCAGATCTAAGTGACGATCGTAACGGGATTTCGAAAATCGACGGAAATGGTTGAAATTGAAGCCACGAGTAACAGTATGGATCGAATTTAGCAAAAAAAAAAAAAAAAAAAAAAAAAAAAAAAAAAAAAAAAAAAAAAAAAAAAAAATTAGCGCGATGACAGTATTTTCAAAATTACGCAAACTCTCATTTTCTTTTAAAAATACTTAATATATGTACACAATTAAAAGTTACACAATTATTTTCCTTTGAAACTAACATTTTTTTGGTGGGGAAACAAAACTATTTGCTATTCTGGGAGGATCTTTGGACAATTATGAAGAAGCAACATTTTTACAACATTTAAGAAACATCACTGTTATCGCGCTGGTTTCTTTCTGCTAAATGCGATCCAGTTGATACTGTAACAAATAGACAAATCAACGAATCTTGTAAAACATTTGGACATGCCTCTTTTTTAAATCAAAGTGTTGATGATCATTTTTCTCACAGCGACTATATCACTATACCTAAATGTTAATGAGATACTTAATTGAGATTCTCCTTGTCGCTTACCTTCCGTCGCTCTGACTAAAGTAGTGCTCGTAGTGGATCCCCGGAAATTGATGCAGAACGATTGAGAATTTAAGCCCGAGAAACACTATAACTCAATACCGAATGACAATTACGCCCACTAACGAATGGACTAAAAATTTGTACTTTTTCACTTTTCCATTTAAACTTCGATGTTTTTTTTCACACCACGACTGCTGACGCACTAATGAGATTTCACTAACGTTTTGACATTTCGCCAGACCCCTTCGGCTTCGGGTCGACAGAGGTCAATAAATTTCGATCAGCCAGAACACTATCGATATGTTCCTATTTGAAACAACCTTAAAGAATCGATTATCTAGATATCCGTTGCGAACACCCTGTCTATCGATCCTTTTCTATGGGATTAAATGGCAGATAAATCGATATATCGCAAAGCACACCACGTCACTACCTGCGCCCTGATTGTTGAGTCGCTAGTGAATGTCGTTAGTCGACAGAAAGCGTTGATGAGATAGGATATATCGATCAATGTCATTCGATAACGAAAGTCGATCTTCAGTTTTGCAATGATTCAATCTCGCTGGTTTTTTATTGATCGGAGCATCACATCTCATCAAGTACGCACGTAATGAGGATGAGGGGATGAACGTCTAGTCGGCATTTAAGATTGCGTCATTCTGTACGACAGGGCGTTTTTTGTACCTTTACTTAGGATGAGTTGCGCGCGGGCAGGAGGAGGTAGCGGTGGAATAACGCGCACGATGTTAAACGTATATTTATTTAGCCTTGCTTACCACGATCTTCTGAATAGCGTATCGAAAAATCAATTTGTTTCAGAACATTTATTTTGATTTTTAAGTGATAAAGGAGGGGTATCGATAAGGTCAATTTTTGAGCTCATCCTTGCTGAATCTCCTCAACTTGACGATTTTTTGCTCATTTAGGGTCTATATTATACGGAATGCGTCATGATTTAGTCATTTACGGTCTCTTTTCGGGTCCGAACCTGGCCTGAACATATGGATTTGAAAACCGATTTTGGTGAAAAATGCGAATGTTTTTACATTCGACCTTAAACCTCGCCTTTTTCGCCAAAATCAGCCGTCAGTTCCATGTTTAAACCAGTAAAATAAACCTGACAAGAGATCGAAAATGACCAAATCATGATGCATTTCGTCAAATATAGACCTCCAATGAGCAAAAAATCGTCGATTTTAGGAACCAAGAATGAGGCTCAAAACGGCCCGTATCAATACTCCTCCTATCCTAGAAATAATTAAAGGACATGCTTTCAGCAGTTTCGAAAACAACTTAAATCTGACATTCATCGTCCTGGAAAATCCATGTTTTAAATGTTAAAAACGTTTTTCGCCCGGTTCAAAAACATATAAAGATGCTTTCAAAGTGTCTTCAAGGACTAACGTTTTTGAGACACGCAACGAGATGGAATCGAGAAAAAGAGCATGTTTGAAATTTTACTCCTCTTCGAGACTCAATGTTAGAAATTAAGTTCGATGCCCAATGTCATCTTAAAATATTTTTTCTCGACTGTGAATTTTTGTCGGGAGAAAATGTACGTGCAGTTGGATTGAAAACTTATTTTTAACCAATTTTCTTTCCAAAATGTGACTATTTCCTTCTCTGCTTAATTCTGTCCATTTGAAAAAAAAACAACTTTTTAGTTCGTGGAATGTTTGGCACAAAGGCATAAAAAGAAAAAAAAGAGAGGAAAACTCAAGTCATCAAAATTAGGTATATATTGTTGCAAAAAGAGGTGAGCTTATTCAATAACAGAAATAAGTGTAGATCGAACTTAGCAATAGTTGGAGAGTAATAAGGAGCAAAACAACATGAACATATAAATTATAGAAAACTGATGAGTGAATCGTGTAATTGAGGGAAAAATTATGTGTAAAAAATCTAGTAATCGAGTCTTGTAAAACTATTTAGTCCAATTTTTCTGTCGAGCGTAGAAAAAAATCAACCAGCATTATGTTACATTCCTACCATTCTATTCTCATATTGGTGCACTCAGAAAAAAATACATAAATAATCGTAAAGATTTTTTTGGCTCCAAGGCAACTTTTAGCTATAAGGCACCTGAAGTGAGGTGGAACATAAAAATTTGGGAAAGCCAAGGAAAAGATAAGAAGCACAAACAGGAAAATGTCAGAGAAAGACCGATACAGAAATTATGGGAATAGTAGAATTAGAAGAGGAATTTAAATTTTTAACTGTACGTAGAGAATGATGAAATTCAAGGATTTTTGACTGCTCATTAATTTCGATGGTATAAAGGTCAAAAGTTACAATTTGAGTACGAAGCGGGTCACTTTCATTTTGAACAGCTCCGCATTCATAAAATATTTGTACGTGGGAAACGGTTAGAAATTAAGTTTAAAAAAATGACAAATCGGCTTTTCCTTTTTCATAATTAGTTGGAGTTTGGGAGAAGTAGGTAGGCCCTTTTCAGAGTTAAGTCATCTGGACTTGGTGAAACAGATTGAGGCATGATGTAACAATGAAAAATAATGGCAAAGTAGAAAAAATTGACCGACAAGGTTCTTCCTTTGCGAAGAAGAGTATCCAAAAATCAACAATTTATGCATTTTTACGCATTGTTGAAAAAATAGAATGTAACCCTCCTCGGTTAGTTTGTTTCCTCACCTTCTCTTGCATTACTCAAAACATCTTCGAAAGTGACTGATGCTGTTTCGTCTCGCTGTAAAACCATCAGTCACTAGGTTGACGGCTTTGGGTTCTAACTAAGAGGGGGCCGTTTAATCGGTTCTCCGTTTGTCCATTTTTTTAAAATGAGATTCTCACACATCACAACCATGCAAAAAATATCTCAGTTCTGCGTCTGTGCGGGGTTATAATGACGTTCGTGTCTAGTCCGAGTCGCTGAATCAGCGCTTGTTAACCTTTTAATGGAGCTCTAGGTTGGTCTCATCCCGAACTTGGATTACGGACGCTTGCGTGCTATGATCGCAAAGGAGAGCACTGCTGTACTTCTGACTATTCCTCGGTGCCATTTTGAACTGTATTGCATTTTGCAGAATGGAACCAAGAGTATTCCAATGTCGCTGTAACTGTGCGAATTTTTTCCCTTGCAAATATACGCTGATCATCTAAACAAATTTTGTGTGTACTCCAAATAAACGATAATTTTAAGACGAAAATTACGTCGGTCAATTCAATTTTTCGCGTGAATTCGGTAATTTTATTGCAAAGAATTTGAGTAGCACAATCTTTGCAACATTGGATTGCTCTTGGTTCCTCTTTGCAAAATGTAATCCAACTGATGCTCGCTATTCAAAAAAGGTCGTAGAACGTCAAAATGTGCCTTTTGCTCCAGTCAATGCATCCGGCCCGACCGTCACGTCTCTACGTCCGAAATTAACAGAGATGAAACGATGTTTGACGTCAACTACATGATACTGAACGCCGTGGACAAAAAACTTCATACTGCAGCAACGATGGAAAAATTTATAGGGAAAATCGAAAATCATTAACCAACGTAGTAGATGACGTCGGTCACCGCGTTTTTTGAAGGTTGACGTCTCTATTGGACATATTTCTATCAAACGGGACTATGTGCACTACGACGTAGGCCCTGTTATGCACATATTCTTAAGGGTCTCAGGGCTCATGTCTCAATGCACATAGTTCCGTTCGACAGAAATACGTTCTATTAATACTCGACGCAGACGCTCGGTGCGGCTAGAATAGATGTCTTCGTTTTTTACCATCCTTTCAGGTTAAGTCATAGAAACCCGATTTTTAGTACGCGAGTGAATGGCAATGTTACATTTGTTCCCCTATCTCCGTGCCCCCTCTTCTGTAGTTCAGTATCTGCGGAAAAAAAGCATTTCATACTTTATGATCTTTTTTTTTTGTTGCGCAAGATGGCTTCAAAATTTTAAGGGAACTCTCACATGTCTCTGTAGACCTGCAACATTTTTTGTGGGATGATTCTGTAATTTCAATCTGTATATCGACGGTGTGAGTCAGTATAACTCATATAACTCAGTTTGCAACGTCACAGACTTCCCATCAAATTTTATTCTTTAAACGGGAAACTACTCAACGGCACTTCTTTAAAACTGCCGTGATTTTTCCTCTCTGTGCGAAAACAATTCTGCTAAAACTTCAAGGAATACCTAATGCCAATTTGTTCTCCTTTAAAAAAATAACTTAGAGGTGGAGATATTCAGACGCCGCAAACGAGTTATGTGATTGCTGACGTACACCGTCGACATATCTCGCTTTTTCCTGCCGTAGGTTTGCCTACAACTGAATGATACCACTTCCAGCATTCGATAGAGCGTCACCATAGGTTGAAGAATCAAGTAAAAACTGGTGTAATTAATGTATTTGAGTAGCCAAGCGACTCCTTTCCTGGATTTGGTATCTCATAATCCCTTCTTCCAAAATAATTAGTCCAGAAATGGCAGTCCCCGTGCCTCTTTAAGCGTGCTTACAACATTTTTTGGGGAAGAGAATCGAGGAATTAAGACCTTTTACTCTTCACGTGTCGCGCCGTTTTTAGAGGTCAACATTTCCTCGGGGGAAGCATGCGTATTCTAGATGGAAGGCGAGGCCCTTTTTGGACTCATTTTATGTATCGATATCACGCAGCGTTATTCGGACTACATATTGCTATCAGGAACTAGAATTTTTGGCTCAGTTTAGTAATAATGCATGCAACATTAATTTTTCTATGCACGTACGTGTTTCTTCGGATGAGCTAGATATTTTAGTTCCTAATTGCAAATTATAGTACATTCTCCCTTGTATCCTAAGGGTATGAAACTTGGATCACATTTAACAAAAAAGAATCAGCGCGATTACAGTGTTGTAAAAATGTTGCCCTCATAATTGTCTGAAAAATCTCTCAGAATGTCAAACAGTTTTCCTTTCCACTGAAAAATTGTTGATTTTAAAGGAAAATAATGGCATAGATTTTGATACTCTACATAAAGTAAGTAAAAATAGTTCCAATATTTTGAAGACACTGTAATTTAGCTGGATCCTTTTTGCCAAATGCGACCTACTTGATAATAATTACCTTCTAGAGGAGAGGGCGTCATCGGACTACGTTCGACCTCTAGTCTATCTTGATACTCCTCCAATCAGAACCCGAGGAATCTGACCTCGCTAACTTAGCCATGGACTCGATTTCATCCACGGCCTTTTGCATATGCGCAAGGCGCTCCGGTGACCTCTCGACATCGACCGTGGTGCCACCCACATCGATCGGCGTGTGCGATGTGAAGCGCCGGATGCCTATCCGCAAGGTGTTGCTGCACATGGCCATGGTCCTGGGCTCGACGCGGGAGACGACTCCCGCCAGGCAGGACACCCTGGCCGTGCACCTGCAGATCGTTTGTCGTCTGGTCGTGCAGTATCCTGATCCGAGGAGGTTCTTGCAGTCCCGGCCGCCGGTCCCGGGGAAAACGGAGAAGCCCACCGACAAGAACCGACAGTAGACCCGGCACAGGGCTTCCGCTTCGCGGGCTGCTTTCAAGTCGAACCCTTCATCACGGGATAGGACGAAACAGGGGTCGATTATTTTCTGCCCGAGAAGCTGGATCGCCAAACGCACCTCGTTTAGAGCCTTCGTGACCTTGAGGCCCCTCGTCTGGAAAAAATTGGATATGAAAACTGAATGATACTGGTTAAATGAAACAGTGAAACAAATTCAATTGAAATTGACTGATGTCTCAAGAAGGAACCAGACTACGTAGAGAATTTGCAGATACCTGGAGTTTGATGAATTTCGTGTTTAAGTGGAAACTACTGAGTGAACTGGACACCTATTAATTCATGAATTGATGAATTGAACAATTATTGGAGAATATATGACAAATGATCTATTCTGCTAAAATACGTGTGTTTAAATGGGGAATTCCGCCAGATGAAGTCACCAAGCGGTGCATTTTCTCACTTTTAAATCTATTTTTATACTATTTCCCATATCAGAAAAAAAAATAATAAAAAATGCTGTGAAATCAACTCTTTAAGCACTTTCAGAGGAGACCATACAAAATTCGCATGCAAATTCTCCATTTCATGAGCTAAATGTGCGGATCGACATGGTCTGGAGTAGAATTTAGTTCTCCGTCGCTAAATGTAGCCAAAAAATTGTGCGTAATCAGGAATGTTAAGATTTTCATAACTAGAGACACCACCCCACTATAAAGTTTCTCTAAGGGATCTATAGTAGAGGTTTCAGGACATTTTGTCAGCGATTTTTTGTTCAGTAGTTTACGCCCACTTGTAAAATAAGCAACAGCGACTTGGTCCAAGCGTTATATTTTAGTCGGTACGTAAAATTTTATTGACAATATGAAATTGAGAGAGAAGGAGGTGTTGTTATGGTTGCTCATTTTCTGAATGACATTATTATTTAATTTCGTAAACATTTATATTTTTAAAACGTGACAAATATTTGTAAAACCTTTTCCAAGCGATGACATCGATATTAATCTCAATGAGCCGCAATTGTGCCAAGAGAACTGCGGACCCATTGTAACTGTTAACCCATTTGTACATCGATCTTTTAGAGTCAAATACGAGAAATTTTGAGCGTTTGGTTGCACGTACACCTCGTTGCAGCACAGTATAAGCACAAAATGAAAAATAAAAAATTAAAGTGCCTTGGAGATTATTAAATTTGACACGGAACCACCAATATTTAAAAAACACATTATATTACTACTCTCCTTTGATAAATTGATACAAATTTTTTTTTCATAAATTTAAATGAGAATAATCAATGCAGAGAGTGCAAACATTTCAAAATCATCAGTTAAAACACGCTGACTATGCGAGTATAAATATTAGAGCCTAACAGAGCGGAGCGGCGTGCTGCCAGCGCGAGAGGCTCACTGGCGCCTACAAACCTAAGTGGATCCTTCACGCATAACGCAATGCGTGAAGTATCCAGTTAGGTTTGTAAGGGGCTACTTCACGGATTACGCAATGCGTGAAGTATCCAGTTAGGTTTGTAGGCGCCAATGCGCGTTTCGCGTTGACCGCCAGCCCGCCGTGCGGCGGCGCCTGAAGCAACTATTTCACAACAGAGGTATTGAACAGTATTCAACGGAATTGAACGGATTGAGAATGACAGTTATCCTTTAAAAGTACAGATCTTTCCTCGCAAAATAAATCAAGATACCTATCGTACACAGGAAAAATCTAAGAGCCTTTAGCTGAGGCAAATCAAGAGGCTCATCCGGTTTAGGTATAACAAGGTGGGAATTTCTTGAAAGGTAATTAAGTCCTGTTGAGTCCTATTAAGTCCTGAGGTGTAGAGAGTTTAGTGAATGTTGTCTAATGGAATTGACGCTCCCTCATTTATACCAACAATTTCAATTATATATTATTTTCCGTTAGATCAAACAACCAAAAAAAAGGGGAAAAAAAGAAAAAAAAAGAGAAAAAAAAAACAAGCAAACCCTCGTTGTTCCAAGACATTACATATTTTCATCCAAAGACGTCGTGAGCAATTGTCGTTTATATTTACAAGTGGGGTCAATTAACTTTGGATCTCAACTGGCACGTGGACCAAACCCTCCGTGCCGAAAAAACGCGTGGACGTAAATTACTAGAAAAAACAGGTGCGCGGACAAAAAGCCGTTGACAAAATTTCCTACAACGATAGTAGAGAAGCGTGTTTCATGCGTGCAAAAAAGTCGATATCGCAGTATTTGATCATTTTTAGGACAGTTCTGACAGTTTTTGGGACTATATTGTAAGGGAGAAAAAAAAACAACCACAGAGGAACAGGAATTTTGTGACAATTTTGAAATATAATACATCTGAGCAATTTACTCCAATTTTTCTTCAAAGTTAAGAAAATAAAGTCGGATAGTGTTTACTGACAAACCTTTCATATTTCTTTTTTCTGAAACCACCAATTACAAATTTAAAAAAAGGGGAGAAGGAGTAAAGGATCTGTGATTTATCATTGAAAACTTGTCATGTAATGAAAATCCAATAGCCGAATCTCGTTACCGAAAGTTCAAAAATATTTTTTGCGACTTAAACATGTTCTCAAATACGTCAAACTCACGGAAAAACAGGCTTTTATCAAGACATAATTTCCCGAATTTTTTCCGCATTAGATAGTCGCGATGCGCCAAAAGCACTTAAAATTGACTACCACTTAAGTTTTTAGCGTCGTGTATTGCGCTATGGAGGATTACTTACCCAAGTAGCATATTTTCAACGGAAAAATTGCGATATTTTGAAATTAAGTTGCGATTTTTTACGATTTTTAGGTGGTACAAGCTCTAGGATCATCATTATCTCAGCGGTTATCCTCAATCTTGTCGCAATTTTATTTCGATATAACATCGCGTTCGATAAAACCAAAATTTTATCTTAATTTATCACGATTTTTTATTCAATAATATCGCGGTTAATTGCCGTTGATAAAATTTCGATTTTATCGAAAATATATGTGATGAAATTGCAACTCATGGCTATTTTTTATCCGATAAAATTGCAATAAATCGACGTCACTAAAATCGCGATACACTCTCCGATTAAATCGCAACTTATCGCGATCACTGCTATTTGGGGAAGTTGATAGTATAAAAGTACCTTATTTTTCAGTTTGTGCCACAAGTTGTGGAGGTCGTTTTGGTAGGTCCTCGCGATATTTTCCAAAACCAAGGAATAAGCCTTGAATTTTTCGATCATCCTGGTAATGGGCCGAGCGAAGCGCTGGAAATCAGCAACGCTCATAAAATCGGCTATAGTGTCCATATGGACATTGCCCAACAGATAGGGTTGAATTTTGTTCTTACACTGTTGCTTGAGCAGAGAAAACACCAAGTCCCATCTCTCCTCAACGAGGTTCGGCCAATCTAGAGGTTTGTCTACGATCGGGACCCCAATGAACAGTGTTGCAGGAGTGTTTTGGAAACCAAGCAGAACGATTTGATTCTGTCTGGATAGAGTAAGAACGGGGTACATGATTAGTAATGATGTCCTGCATTTCATCCATATACCTTCATTACAAATTTTGAAAAAGAGTTTATTTACTTACCTGTTGAATTTTCGTTTACCCTTTATGGCATGAATAAATTTTGGATCTTGGATTCTGGGGGACTCTGATCTATTTTATAGCTTGTATGAAAAAGACTGAGTAAAAAATGTATTTTCAAAAATTTTAATTTTTGGGAATTAGTTATTCAAAAGAAGAAGAATCTATTGGAAATTTTTAAAATCATGCCACACAGGAAAGATTCAATTCCTAAAAACCTCAAAAAAAAAGAAACAAAAAAAAAAAACGTGTTGCGAATAAGTACCACCACGACACAAAGGATTAAGTTGAATCGATGAACGCCGTGTTTTGTGTCAGAAATACATGTGATCTATTGCATCGATTAGCCCCGTGTTTTCAGCAACTTGTCATTTTTTTTCAAATTCTGAGAAAGCATTTAGGTTTTTACGCGGCTGAAGAATTCTTTTACCAAATTTGACCAACAGATTCAACAATTAGTAAGTAGTAGTCAGGATTTTTCTTAGGGGAGAAACATCGAATTCGATACTGATATCGGAAATGCGCTCGAATGCTATTTCTTTCCTCTAAAAAAAACCCTGCCTTTATTACGTTGAATTTTTTGTCAAATCTGGTAAGTGAATTCTTCAGTTTCGTGATAACCGAAATGCGATCTCAAAATTCGATGAAAATGACAAGTAGCTGAAAACATGGAGCTAATAAATGCGATGAATCGCATGTCGTTCTGACGCAAAAACGACCATCGAACCACCTTAGATTCATTCATACGGAGACTGAGATTGAAGTTACTTAACAAAGCTTTAAATAATGGAAGATGTAATAACTGAGACAGTCTCGACGAGATATAGGCTTTGAGCAAATAAAGCATATTCTTCATTATATTTTTATGGTGTTACAATGACGTGACCATATCAAACTACGATATGATGGATTGGTTGGAAATTGCCTAAAGAAAGTGGGTTTCATCCAACGGAAGATTAAAGATATCGACGGTGAAACTACCAAACCACGTATCTCGGTTTGCGACGTCGCAGACTTCCTGTCATACTTTATTTTTTAAATGAAAAACTACTTAACATCCAGTCTTGAAAATTTCTGTGATTTTTCCTCTTTGTGCGGAGAAAATTCCGTGAAAATTACAAGGAATGATATTGATTTGGTCTACTTCAAAAAAATAAAATGTGAGCGTAGATTTTTAAACACCGCAAACGAGATACATGGTTTGGTAGTTTCACCGTCGATATATAAGTGGCTACGGAGTTTTAAATAGCCTTAGGTGGTTTTTGCACCTGTTTCGTTTCCAGCTTTACCATCGCACTCAATCCCAAATCGCCGAATTCGCCCTTTCAAAAAGGATCCCTATCTAACATAAGTATCAACTCTTCACAGTAACACATACGTCTTTTTTTCAAAATTCTCAATGCAGATACGACTTTCTTACTAACCCGGCATTTGCTTGCTTACGATGGGAGCTCTACACAATACGGACATTATTTCCATAATTGACAGGATGGTATTCTGAGTATTTATCTGTAATGCACGTATATGATAGAACCATTACTACATTTTTCTTTTACACTCACGTCTAATTTTAATTTTGCTGTCTCCGCATAAGGTCTCATTACACTTCTTACTATTTTTAACTAAAATTCTCAATGTACAGATATCAATTATACTTCGCCAATACGCGTAATTTCTCATTGTGCGCAGTTCAAAAATTTTTTATTGATTAAGAGGGGAGGTCCAGACATTTTAAAATGTTTAAGAGAAGAAACACGTTACTGATGGAAAAAAATTCAGGCACTATTTTGATCGGAAAAAAAAATGTTCAACTTTACCCGTAGTCTTTTACACTTTTGACCCTCGGTAATGTAACCATGTAAAAATTCGCAATGGAGTAGATCCGCTTTTTTTCAGGTTTTCCGGTTACTTCCAGGCAAAAAAAGCTCTGTGGTGTTCGTGTTTCCTGTGTGAAAAGTAAATCACGGTTTTTTTCTCTATTTTTTAACAACTAGTTTACACACTATTGTGGATCGCGTCTAGCCGGAGAGAGCAAAGTTTTTTTTGACTACGAGCGTTTTGTTTGATGCAGCATTTATTTTTTTATTCCTGCTCATGCAAACCTTACAAAAATCCCTCTCCAGAACAATTTTCCCTCGGGCGTTTTTTGAAGAGAGACATTTCTAAAGAGACACGGTAAATTTCCAGTAGACCGTCTAGCGTACGAATCCAGGAAAATGGTCATGACTTCGGATGGGCGGAAGTTTTCATACATTTTCAAAGAATACTACTAACTGCTCTCTATGCTGCCCCTTCCATCATAAAGGCCTTTGCTCGCTCTATTCATGAATTGAAAAACTCAATAAAACAGGTAACCAAGAACTAAAAAACAACAAAACATAACGCCTGGGACGTTTCGGGGTGGTTTCTAACCTCCTCCTCAACCAGGAAATAAGCATATATAAAAATTACAAAAATCACAATACCTAGACCCCCATTTAGTGATAAAAAATAATTTTAAATTTCTTTGACATTTTTTTGACTTCTTTGACTTTTTCCCGGTCGAGGGGGGGAGGGGGGTTAAAACCACTCCGCAATGTCCGAGGCCTTATGTTTTGTGGTTTTATAGCCTTAGGTACTCGTTTTTCTTGCGTTGTTTAGTGAAACTATTTGGACTATTTTCGTGTTTTTTTGTTCTATTCATGACAAGACAAGAGAAAGAATAAATGTACCTTTTGACTTACCGGTTTCGGAGTAGCGGGACATTCAAAAAGTTTCTCCGACAGTACATCCTGATTCTTATGGAAGATCTCGACATAAAATGTCGCGCCGGGATATTTATAAGCAGGTTGATTACGGCAGAATAGTGAGAATGCAATTTTGAATAGACCAAGAGCGAGCAGTCGTGAGAGCCGGTCATGAACGTCTTCACAGCAAGATATCGTGGAAACTATGTACAGAACCATTTTTCCGAGCGCTGACGAGGGAGATTTTCAACCGCCTCTAAGTCAAACTTTAAGTAAAGGTAACAATATTGGTCAGTATTTTTAAGTATAATGTGTATCAGACGTACAATTACAAAAAACAGGTATCTTTGTTTTAGTGATTTTAAATTTCTATCCCTTATTTTATCTTTTGCGAGAGTGTAACTCTGGAAATTTTCATGTGCATTTGTAGAACATGTTCGTGGAAGAGCAATGGAAAATTCTACGAATGCAGAGCTTATTATCCTCCTAAAAAAGGTAACTATGATAGAACTGCTCGACCATGAAACCGCAAAAATCCGTATCTCGGTTTCGGTGTCTCGAAATCTCCGCTCACATTTTTATTTTTTGAAAAGAGACCGAACCAACACCATGGCTTGAAGTTTTCATAGAGTACTTTTCATATAGAGAGGGAAAATGACTAAAATTTTCAAAAATATTCGCTCAGTAGTTTTCCATGCAGAAAATAAAGTATGACAGGAAGTCTGCAAATCTGGAAACCGTGGTAGGCATTTCTGTAGTTTCATCATTGCTGTGGTGTCGCCATTGTAGATGATCTCTCATTTTACGTGTGCTTTTTTAGGTAAATGCCAATTTTGCCAACTTTCAAAAAGCACCATTCGTCGCAAACTGAGTCACCTAGTTTCGCAGCTTCTCGATCCGTCCTAAAATTTTAATGTGCCAGCTTCAAAGTAATATGTCACGGGAAACAGGCACTTTTAAATCGGCTAGGTAGTTTGTCAAATTTTAAAGATTCTAATGTTTTGAAAGCTCTTGGCAAAAAAACTTTGATTCTAAATGTCTGCATTAATCAAACAATGTATCATCGCTGAATATTCTTCCATAAGTTTTCCATCAATTTGCACAGTCAAAATGTAAAAGTTCTCATGTCTCACCAAATATCGTAGGTATGTTGAATAAATATTAACCCTCTACTGCATCGCGTAGCCATATGGCAACAGCAATTATTTAATTCGTAGTACATTCAGGAATGCTCAAATTGGTACCCTGTGTGGATTATAGGGAACTCAACCGCATTACCAACCTAAAAAAAATTGTGGTGGGGGGAACTGAAGCTGCCAAATCAACTAAATAATCATGTTTTTCCAACGGGACCATTTTTGAGGAGTAGCCGCGAGGAGCCCAACTTTGAAGGATGTTTTGAATGACTTGGCTTGCCTTCAGAGACGGGAAAAAAATCACAGTTATGGCCCATACGGTCTAAATTGAAAATTTCCTGGTCCGATGATAATAAAAACAATTTAAATATTATTTTCGGCTCAAAAACGGCAAGATGCCATATGGCAACAACATACCGGCAAACTTCTGGCCCAACACTTTTCCTGTTGCCATATGGCAACAACATACTGGCTCCGACGCAATCATGTGTCGTGCTGTCCAAAAACGGAGCTTACAATTCATCATTAGATGCTTTTTGAATTTGGTAATGTTAGAAGAATCAAAAAAACTTTTTTTCTTAGTTTTTTTTCCAAAAGTCCCGCACAAGAGTTATGCCCTGGCATCACCATTCTACTCCTTCACTGTATGTTGTTGCCATATGGAAACAAGTGGATACTCTGGCAAGAAATTACTACATGTTGTTGCCGTATGGCAATGAGCTTTTTTAAGCTTCAAAAGTTAAAGAAAAAATTGAAATTTCAAAAAACGCTCAAAGACGTGTCTTTTTAATTACATTTTACTATAACATATATTTTTTTCATCAAAATCGGCGTCGCAAAAAAATTCCATGCAGCAGAGGGTTAATTCAAGCTCTAAAAAAAATCACCAAAACGGCCTGAATTATATCTGAAATTGAATATTGCATTTAGATTCTATTTTTACTTTTTCAATTTATTCAAACATATCCTGCAAATGATTTAAAATATCAAACCGAGAGAGGGTGATTAAATCGTAGGGGATTTTGCTCTCCTGGTTGCGGGGGCACAACTAAAATCTGGGCTAAAATTTGAAAAGCAGCAGGTTTTACTTGCAGATATTAAAACTTTCAATAATCAAGAGAATCAACTCAGCAGATCTACATCGGTATAATCGGGACCAAAATGAAAAATTGAGAAGTTAGAAAGAATGAAATAATGATTGGGTCGGGCATTTGATGAAAACTAGATTTTACTACTTACCCACAATATGCAAGTATTTCACAATACGTGGTAAACACAAAAAAAATTACAAGATATTTAGGGATATGATAGAATTAAACGCCAATTATAGATTCCAAGAGAGGATTCTGTACACGGTTGAGCACGAATCGGTAAAAGACGCGGTAAATAATTTCAGTGCACTGACAGAGAAATGCGCAACACTCTCAGTGGCTTGCAAGTTGCAACTAGCATACGAGACAACAATTGAGACCACGAGGTACTCACGGTTTTTATTTTTCGATCGGAAAATTTTTTTACATGCACATATTTTCGCCTCTGGGAACTTCGTCACACCTGTACTTTTCAATTTTCCCCTGTTGAAACAGCTCAAAACCTCTCTCTGGGAAGTTTAACCTATTCCATCGAAATGTACAACTTTCCTCTATTCCTCCCTCTTCACACCCCATACTCTTCTCTATGTGACAGATTTTCATTCCGGACCAACAGCGCTGATCTAATGGAGTATAATGATGAACAAGAGCACTCAGTGTATTTTATGATGTAAAAATGATCACGCATATCGGAAAAAAAACAAAAATAAAAGCTTTTAGTACCACGGATGAATTTCAAAATGACATAGGTTTTTTTGGCGTTAAAAAACTTTGAATTCCCTAGTCGCGCAATAACCTCAGCATAATACTTTTATCATTCGTCGATTGATTTCCGCACACTTTACGGATGCTTGATTTTTTCATGCCAGTGCGGCAGTATGCTTTTCTCGAAAAAATTATTTTTTCTAATTCCCATATTTTTATTAATTCAATGAAAAATGTACGTCATCAAACTCAAAAAACGGTATATTCTTGAATTATTCAGTAGAAAAAATTGCCTTGACATGAGATTTGCGGATGCGTTCATTATCTGCCTAAATTTTGCTGGTAAACATAAATTTGCTAGTAAACATAAATTTGCTGAATGAAAAATTTTAAGACGCTACTTACGTCAATAGATATAATGGGGCCGCTTTTCCAATCCGGATGATATCACTGAGATCGAACCCCGAAAATTCGCGAGAATGATATCCTCGTATGTGGAGAACTTGTTGTAATGTCTCGAACAACTATGTCATGGTACGCTCAAATAGAAGTGGAGAAGTTTAGTATTGTACCTACCGACGGACAGGCCTATGTGAATTCGGAGGGCTGTTTTCCATTAAGCACGTTTTGTTTCTTTTTTTCTCAATTGAGCACTCTGTTCATCATTTCCAGGAGCTTTCGCAAAATTTCTAACGGATTAGCGCGTGCTTAATAGGAAAATAAGCGTTGCGTCACACGGTATTTTTCTAGCTATGGAAATTTACGATGTTGCCGGAGCGAACATGGAAAAGCAGAGGCATCCAACTTGAAAACAAGAGGGTTTCCTTCTACTGCCGTCTCGGAGAATGACATCGTCTAAAATATTCGGTTTGTGTCGAATTACTTTTAATAAAATAAAAATTTTCTAGAAAACTTTTAAAAATCTTCGTAGAATTTCTGTTAGCAGTTTTTTCGCCATTTAGTACAGTACATGTGAACATTCCCAAGTAGCAAAATTGAATTTTTTTCTAGAAAAAAAATATTAAGAAAACTTCTAGAAAATACCAAGAAAATGAGAGTTATCTGGAAAACAGAGAGAAAAAACATTGCGAGTCAAAAGTCTGACCAAAGAGATCTATTTCATCGGTCTACTCTCTGTCAACTTTCTATTTGGAAATAAGATAGAAAATTTATTGAAAGTAGAATTATTTTATAGCCAATTTCTTAACGTTTTCTTTTAAGGAAATGCAAGGAAAAAATGTATTTTCTTTCTATTTTCTTATGTCTATTTTCTAGATCTACTTTATACCTATTTTCTTTCAAGAAAATTGTACTATCTAGAAAGTAGACATTTTCTTGATGAGCGCCACCTAGAAAGTAGATGACAATGCTACTTGGGTTGAAAGGATAATATTCATAGAATTTAATGTTTACATTATGTGATTATCAATAAATATTTTATTGAGGGGAATTAAACAACGTTTGAAAGTTCATACACTTACCCTCCTAATGGCGGCACTGAGTACTCATTAGGAAAAGTATGACTATTGCTGTTTCTGTGACAGGAGAGTTGTGTCAATTTTTGATTGGTGTGCAAGTTTTAGACTTTCGTGATGGAGCTTTTGTGGCTGAATGAAAGAAACCCTGTTATTCCTTAGTAAATTTTAGAAATTGTATACCTACCTTCGTACCTACAAGAAAAATATTTCAGATGCACTGTTATCAACTTCCTCTTTCTGAACCAATATAATTATGGCGCTGGGTGCAGATAGGGCATTTCTGGGTTGTGGTGTTTTAGAATCATAAGTGCTGATTTTTATCTCAAAGAGGAAAATATTGGGCGAATTTTCTGAAATTTAGCGATTTCTCTACTATAAAATCATGAAGAATATTCAGTAAAAGTTACACAAAATTATATGAATTTGCTTTAATTATAATTGAAGAACGTTATTATATTTATAATTAATGAACGTTAGCGGAGATTTTGAGACACTGCAAACCAAGAAATGCACCTAGCGCTTCAATTAACGGTTTCCTACAAACACTCATGTCGTCTCAATCTGACGTCAGCGGCATAGTTTCACAATAATTTCATTGAATTAGTTTTTATAGGAATTTAACGGTTATGTGAGGTTGCCTTCTTGTTTGTCAAAAAGGCCCGTTGCGAGGACCCACTCTTTTTGACAATCCAAAAACAGCACACAAATAGCCAATGCTCATATGTGACAGGATTCATCGGCAGGGACCTCATCTTCTGATAATTCAAACTTGAGTTACTGATGCGGTTGCGTAGAAGAGGAATATCTGGGCATTTTGACGCAAGTTTGACCCTGAAAGCTTAAAAGTTGGCGGTTCCATGATGTCTTGAAGTTCCAAGACAAGACTTTTTACGTTTTTCGTTAATTTTTTTCAGGTTTTTAGGTAAGGCATTCAGACAAACATCCAGGAAAAAGAAATAGCGTTTTCTGTCGAGAAAATTAAACTGCCTCCGCGCGTAGTTAGTTGTTAAGGGTTTTCCGTTGAGACTACTAAATCTTTAATTTTAACCTTTTCCCCTAAAGTCGCATCCGGTTTATTTGCTCCCGGAAGATGAGGTTCCTTCTCGCAGATCTTGCCAAATACTCAGTTGAAGAAAAGTAGGTTAGAGGAGGTGTGCTCATAGGTGAAGGCACTAACAGTGCTTGCACGAAAAGTGCCAATAAATGCTTCAATGGCATGACTCACACGCTGTTCCAAGCTTTATAAAGAGTTTAATTGTATCATTCGGCAATAACCAACTTTGCGTCACTTGAAACGCAAAAGCGTTTTTTCCTCCCTTGTGCACGCTTTTACTGGCAATCGCCATCAATCGGTCCATCGTCATCAGTTTTAAAGCCAATTCGACGTATGAGATGATAGAAGACACACACCGCAAAAAAATTTCCGGAGCCAGTGAGTCAGAGATATCCTGACTCCAACACAGTGATGAATTAAAATCCTTGTTCCTGGAAAAATGTGCGATGACCTCAAAACATTAGTCGTAGTTATCCCTACAGTTAGCTCAACGTCCTCACGACGCACAGTGGATCGAGCCAATCAGAGAGGCTGGGTATAAAAGTTTTGACAGGGGCTGCAAAATTTGATGTTTATTTTGTCACAAATTAAATTTCAAGGGATGCATCTAGCAGAAAATTTCACGAGGAAACCAATAGAGGCACTTTTAGAACCTCAAAGCTCTGTATAGATGGAGTTATAAGCGTTCAAAGTTTTCAATTTTTGTCCGCGCTCTCCACTGGAAGAAAAAACACATTGGATCTAGAGTCCAGACTTTTAAAAACATCGACAAGAAAAAGTACTCTTGATTCAATCAGAAACTAGCTTAAATCAAGAACCAATCCTCTTAATTTAAGCGGATTCTCTCCACTGGAAAAAGAACACATTGGATCCAAAGTCCAGAATCTTAAAAATATCGACAAGAAAAAGTACTCTTGATTCAATCAGAAACTAGCTTAAATCAAGAACCGAGCCTCTTAATTTAAGCGGATTTCGTTTTGATTCAAGCAGAAATCCGATTGAATCAAGAGTATTTTTTCTTGTCAATGTTTTCAAGAGTCTGGACTCTAGATACAATGTGTTTTTTTCCAGTGTCCTATTGACTCGATCCACCGTGTGACATGATAATCAATGGCGAGGGTGGTTGAGACAAACGTAATGAGGTTCTCGCATATTTCTCAGCCATCGGGATGGTAATTTAGCCAGGATGTCAGTTCAACATCCCAACCAGGATTATAATGCAACAGCAGGTTGTCAGTCAAGTGAACGCGGCACTGGAAAATTTTTCCTAAGTATACCAATCCACGCACATGGTCCAATTTAACCCAATGATGGAATAAAGCTATCTTTTCGACTATTAAAATGTCGTTCTCCCAACGGAAAAACACGACGAAATATCAACGTTCCAGGATTTCCTCTCGAAAATTGAATCTTCGTTCGGAAACTGTGGGTCATTTGGACCGCGTTTAGCAGGAAGGAAGCAAACCATGCACATCAGCTATTGCCAAATTAAATGGGGCACTTTAATTTTTTACGAAACGTTTGTGTGAATTCCTTTGAAAATTTCAAGGAATTTGCCTCGGACTTCAAGATGGAATTACAAGATGCACTTTACCAGATGACCTCTATCATAGAGGCTCTATGTCGATAGACAAGAGTGGCGATTAGGTGTCGCAGAGCGCCCGGGCGCGCTGTAGAAGCGACTTGAATGTATGTATCCCTCGTGTTCTGCAGAGAATTCACTGTTTGCACAAAAATCCGCACAACCGTTTTCATGTCAAAAATTAAATTGCCCAATTTTTGATAATTGATGTGGCTTGATTCCTTTTTGCTTGACACGGTCCATTTTTAACCGACAATTTCACTGGGTTCCCTTTTGACAATATGCAAAATTCAGCAAAATCTGTACTTAAACTGCGCACTTATCATCAGCCTCTAGCGAAAAATTGAACCGTTCAAGTCAATTTTGCTACCTTGGAATGGAATTTCGTTTTTTGCCCGGCAACAGACAAAATAAACTAATTTTTCGCTTCGTAAAAAAAGGGGGAAAAGAAACGCTCAGTTGTAAACAGACTCACCGTTCTGCTGGTCGTTTCAACTGCGCATAAATTCCCCGCGCAGTTGGAGAAGCTCAAGCTCTGTGGCGCGAAAAACGATAGCCTGAAAATTGGTAGGGATCCCGTTTGAAAATCGATAAATAAAGAAAATAAAGGATCGGGTAAATAAGCCGGGGCCCTGGAGTGTCACACCGAGGCTTAAAAAGCTTTAGGTTGATTTCGCGTGGATTCGAGAGTGGATCAGTTCTCGGCGTTAAACTCTTGAAAAGGCGATTAGCGCTGTCCACTTTCCCGGCGGGGCCCGCTTTATTTTCTTCGCTTCATTCCACCGAGAAATTATTTTGGCAATAACCGGTCGCACTGTTGTCTTTTCAGCCGCTTTTCCCCT
>NW_017556795.1:794000-808311 GCF_001854935.1 Bemisia tabaci
CGACGAGCCGAGTTTGATTTCGGAATGTTTGTACGAGGGGGTTTATCACGTTAGCTTGCGCTCGGTTTTGTGGCGTTTAGTGTCGTGATCGAATTAGCCAAAACGGATCGGTCTTGTGAAGGGCAGTGCGGATTTTTTTTTCGTCCGTCCTGGTTTTTTAATCCCCGTCTTTTCCTGCTAATCGTGAGGAAAACGTGGTACTCTGTTGACATCAACATTGTATCGACATGTTAGTATCATGGTATCAACTTGGTCAAAGTGGTCAACAGTGATCAGAGGGAAAAAAATGACATTGCTGATTTAACAATTTTGTAGTTAAAATAAAGTGTCCGAAATGTTTCGATGTAGATTTTACATGAAAAAAAAATGCTAATTTAACCACCCTCGTAGTTAAATGACCTTTCCACTATTGTAAAATGTACACTTGAATCATGTCACACTTGAAACATGAACAAGAGTCTGGATGTGTTTTTTTTCCAATGCGTCTTTTCCTGCTAATCATGAGGAAAGCTTGGTACTCTGTTGACATCAACATTGTATCGCAACATTTTATTATCATGGTATCAACTTGGTCAAAGTGGCCAACAGTGACCACACGGAAAAATATGAAATTGCTAATTGAACAATTTTGTAGTTAAAATAAAGAGTCCGAAATGTTCCAATGTAGATTTTACATGAAAAAAATGCTAATTTAACCACCCTCGTAGTTAAATGACCTTTCCACTATTGTAAAATGTACATTTGAAACATGTCGGACATATTTTCTAACAATTTAATTGTTAAATCAGCAATCCATTTTTTCCGTGCAATGTGCGGCACAACAGTCACCAAATGTGCGGCATCATCATGTCCAAACCGATTTGGTATCATATTAGTACCAATAAATGTAAATAAATGCATTTTTCAAAATGACGAAACATAGTGCAATAGAGGAATACATATTTAAAATGTATTCTGAAATAATTCGCAGTTTTCTTTACGATAGAACGTAACTCCATCTCAATGTTGCCAAATTTCCCCCTGCGTATTGCATATTAATCAGGAGAGTCTTGGGCATTTCCAACTGGAAGTTTCACTGATTTTTACTCGGATTTCATGAAAAAATTAGAAAAATTATAGACCAAAATTGCATAGATACATTATTGTAAAATAAATCAATTTTTAGAGTCAATTTGACAACCTTGGAATGGAGTTACGCTCGTTCGTTTGGGAGACGACGTATTTTGCCGTCTCTTGTTTTAGTTAATGCGACCTCAATTAATAACTTCAAATAAGCGTTTTGAGCTTCTGAAGAACCAGAGAGGCTCCTAATGATTTTAAGAATAAGCCACCGAAAAAAGGTCACCGAAGAGAATTCCAAACCCTTTGAGAAAATTTTTCAAACAAACTCAGAATTTGCCCCGAGGAAGCTAAATTTTGCATGATACTGACGTTTGTTCCGCATTCTGGCTCCCGTTTTGAGGGTAAAACATTACTCAACGGAGCGCCTCAAGTTAACAGTGTGAGCCGGCTTCTCTGTAATTGCCGCGAGAATTCAAAGCCTCGAGACCAATTACTCGAATTCAAGCCTTTTGAATTCCGCCCGCCGCTAACCATCGCGCTCCGCCCCCCGCAAAACTAAGTTTCTGATTAGCCCCGATAAAGCACAGAAGACAAATTATTCCGAGACATCGTGTGAATTTTAAACGCGGTGGCTCCGATTTCAACCTTCTTTACACCGCTGCCAGCAAACCTTTCGATTAGGCTCGAGGGAAAAGATCATTTCGTTCAACACTCGTAGATAAAATGAGGAAAAATTTCGGAGACTTTTAAATCGAACGTAAAAGTTGAAGTGAAGTATTCTTACGCACTGGAAAAAAATATGGCAAATTCTATCGGAAGAATGGTAAATTATATCAAAAGTTTACTTGATTTTTGACAGAGTGATACTATAGGATAAGGATAATCAGACATTTGGTAGCATTCACTATACTTTTGGTGTACTACAGAGCAAATAGAAGCAATGCTAATCGACAAAAAAAAAAAAAAAAAATCAGAGGTACTTACCGCAAAATCGATTAATCAAGTTACTCTCAGACCGGTCCAAGGAGATTTGGAAAAGAGCGGATTCAACCCTCCATCATATTCGAACTGTACAAGTGTGTTTTTTCCCGTTATTTACGTAGTAAACTTTACATTTATATGAATATATTTATATTTATGAGAAATAAAATCTTTTTTAAGTAGGACTTGCCATCACAAGTAAAAGGAAGTAAAAATGGTTGCATACCCTGCTCAGATACGGCTAATCATGAACCAGCGAATCCCGCGATCTATAGCTCTGTTGGTGGTCTTACTACTTCAATAAACGTCAATTACGTGGAAACCGTCTTAAAATTAGCTTAAATTGAATTAATCTTATACTCAGGAACCTACTAAGCTACCTTTGAGAGGTTTAGAGGCTTCGTAGAAAAACATTTGGGGCTATCAGACCCCATTAGTAACTCAGTTTTAAGTGTTTTCATTGGTCTCTGGGATATTGACGCTTCCACTTACTTTGAGGATGGATTCACTCTATCGAAGAAAGTATAGATCTAAATATATGCAGCTTCGCTGAAAAATTATTGATCAATTATTATTTAGATCTTCATAATGTAATTCTGTACGACGGTTGGAACATGGAACTTCTCTTAAAATGTTGTACCTGCGGGAGTACTTTTCATCGTATGAGGCCTCTAATTATCAACACGAGAAAATTTCGACCGAATTCTCTCTCGTCCAAATATTTTAGGTCTTTTTTTGGTGAGTTCCTGTGCTTAATGAAACTTCCTTTTTGAATTTGATGCGTTTACCTTGAATCAGCCTACCTACATTGTACGTTCTCTGATTTTCTCTGATGTTTTATTTTAAAAACAGAAAAACAAGCAACACCGAAACTTGAAATATTAAGAGTATAAGCTTTGATGTAGAGGTGGACTCTCAGGGAAGCGTGGGATATTTCCTTCATTACAGCCTCAACTTTGAGAGCTGTTTTTGAGCTTTGAAGTTTATTCCTGAGAAAACGAGTGGCGCCATCATGTTTTCCCCGAAATTTTACTTGGGAATGAGTATTTAAGTTGCAAATTTTTGACATATGGAAGAGCCTCATTCCAGTGGCAATTTTGCGAGTCGGCAACACTCTTTGTGCTCCTTTTAAATCCATTAAAAATATCGATTTCAGGTGAGGCAAGCTGCTTCATCAAGGATCGATTGTTTCACGTACATTTAAGTGGAGGAAAATCTGCGTTGCCAACTTTCAAGATTCGCCACTGTCCAATTCACCTTCTGGTTGTCAATTAACAATTTTATCGTCAAACAACTTAGTGCGGCACACGCACAAAAAAAGCAGAGCTCCCAGTTTATTTTATCAAAGATTCCGGGGTCCCCGGATTCAATTCCGATTTCCAAAAATTCCGAGAAAAATCTCGATATTATCAAAAGTTCCCGGAAAAATGTCGAAATACGCCCGGATGTGGTTCCGAAGATCGTCAAATTTGATCCCAAAATCATGAAATAATCGGTTCCACCGACGAAAAACCCAGTTCTCAAAATCATGGGAATTTCAAAAGTTCCGGGAAAAATTCTGGAAAATTTCGAAAGTTCCGAAATTCAGAACTAGTTCTGGAAAGTGGGAGCACTCCTCCGCAAAGAATCTGAAGGGACACTGGAAAAAAAAAACACATTGGATCTAGAGTCCAGACTCTTGAAAACATTGACAAGAAAAAGGACTCTTGATTCAAGCAGATTTAAGCTTAAATCAAAAGGAAATCAGTTCAAATTAAGAGGCTTGGTTCTTGATTTAAGCTTAAATCTGATTGAATTAAGAGTCCTTTTCCTTGTCAATATTTTCAAGAGTCTGGACTCATCTAGATCCAATGTGTTTTTTTTCTTCCAGTGGAGGTTTTTTTCAACTACATGACGAGGCTTTAACCTTCTTTTCGGCTTGAACTTGAACTTTCCATCCAGCTGCCAGTCGATCATTTGATTTCGGGAGAACTAGAAGGGTGCATCCGATCTCCTCTCGTATCCTCGTGGATCACGACGTCAGACATTCCTCCGCGAGCGGATGAAAAATGATCATACGTGCAAATTGAGTTATACCCTGTCAGACATATCCATTTTTTACGGACTCCATCGTACTACGGCAATAACTGTCCGGTGCAATTCATAATTCTCCCGTTTGTAGCCTGGCGCTCAAGAGCGCTATCTGGTGGCGAGGCAATGCGACTTCGGATTTATCATACCTGTCACCATTTCCAAGATGCCTTGTTGCCGGGTGTGTAGTGAAAATAGTGCAAATGTATGGTTCTAAAAGTAATACTTAGGTATGTGACTGGAAATTAGCAATCGCCGGCAAAAGACAATCTATTTCTGTTTAAAAAAAATGGAGAAATTTAGAAGTGAAGAGAAAATATAGAAATTATTGCTTAGTATGCTGAGAATTCAAGCAGACTTTTTTTAGGTTCTAAAAAGTCTAGTGCTGTTTTTATTGATTTGACGAGTCCTTTATTTTAATGATTTTTATATTTTTTTAATATTTATACGATTTATTATGCTCGATTCTGGATGACCTGACAAACGCCCTGCGCCCAACAAACTTCGCCTTAGTCGTTCGCAGAAGAAAAATAAGAAAGCGTGGTACCAACCAGTTTTGTCGCGAGTCCCTGAAGTGAAATCAGATACCTTAGTTGATTTTGGTTTGGTTAAGCAACTAAACTAACAACCATGCAACGCGGAGAGTATCGCAGGATTGGAAGGCGCTTCAAGCCAAGTTCGTGCTTTTGAAGCTATTTGTCAATGAAACATTTTATTATATCCATGCAAACTATTGTAATTTAGGCAAGTTGACACGCATTCGCTTGCTAATTGCCGATGATTTCTGACTGCCTGGGACAGATATACATATTAGAAAAACTTTGAGCAATCGTGAGTTTTTTAGTACAAATTTTAAAGTATTTTGTAAACAATGAGCTTTGAAGAGAAAGTAATCGGACTTGCTGTTTTACAACCAAAGAAGACTCGATAATTTCGATGAGAACTCCCCCGTCACTATATTTTCTATCGTTCTTCCATTTCAGTGTCGGCATGGCCAGATTTCTTCTATCATCCTATTTTCAAACTTCCTCCTATTTAAGCGTGGGCTTGCACCTCTTTTTCCTTTGATGGTGAGAAGTTAATTACATCCAGGATAAAAACAAGCAAAATGTCCCTAGTTTTATGTCTAAAAGGTTTTTTCTCATTTAGTTCTTTTTTCCTCGTCCACGCTTAAGATATCGCATTTTCCCTCAAGCACCACTCAGTATGCGGGAAATAACAGAGATCCGAGTGAATGAACTGTCAAATAGCAGAATAAAAATAAAACCTTTGAAAGCATTTTCTTCCAGAAGTATTTTAAAATACGAGACTGAAAACGTCCTTGATAGGATAGAATACTGAGATAAACAACCCGATATATTATTTGTACCTAGTAGAACAAACCGGTTAAAGTTTTGGAATTTTTTGCAAGATTATTTTCCCCCAATTCTAAAAGTACTGCAGCGTGCTTCCTTCTTTCTCCGGAATGCCATCCACTTATTTCGTCCAAACTGTTTGCCAAAGCCTCGAAAATTGGTCTTTTTTTCAAACATAAAAGTGAAAGTACATTTCAACCCTGTAAAATTTTTCGTCAAAAATTGTATTTTCTCGAGAGAGCCATTCGATGTTTCTAAATTAAAATTTTTACCAATGTTTCTCTAATTACACATACAATTCTGCTAATTTTAACTCATGTTTCTGAGAGATATGAAATCGTTTAGGTCAAGCCTCCTTGCATTGGATCCACGTCCTTTCGTGCGGAAACGACGAATTTTTCTTTCGCCAAATTTTCGTTAAGAATGGAAGAAAAACCTAGCTGATATTTTATTACTGAATGAAATTATTTTCCATGATTAATTCAATCATTTATGGATATGGCATGGTTTTTGCCAGTGCCAATTCAAAAGCGAATTTGGTAGTTATATTTGGACCGCATTCAGCGGAAAGTAACCAACCCACATCAGCTATTGACAAATTTAACTGAGCAATTCAATTTTTTACATAAAAACGGTCGTTTGGACTTTTTTTGCAAATTTCAGTGAATTTTTTGCATTGTGCAAACCAAATTCCTGAAAATTCTCAAAAGAAGTTGCACGAAATCTTGTACAACATTGAATTGCCGAATTAAATTTGGCAATAGCTGATGTGACTCGGCTCCTTTCTGCTTAACGCGGTCTATTTGAAGGCTTAAATTTTGGACACAACGCACAGTAGATTGAGTCAATGGGGGAAGCCGGATATGAATTATTTAACTGAAACTGCAATTATTTAGATGTTTATTTCATCAAATTTAAAGGCTAGGGGGGGTGCTTTTCAAAGTTAATTTTACGCGAAAATCAACGAGACCATTTCTAAGACCTTATTATTTTGTAATAATGGAGTTGAAATCTTTTAAAGTTTCCGAATTTTGTTCGACTTCTTATTCCATTGTGTGACAGATCAGCCCTAGCTCATTTGGACCGCGTTAAACAAAAAGGAACCAAGCCACATCAACTATTGCCAAATTTAATCGGGCAATTTAATTTTTTACATGAAAGCGGTTGTGCGGATTTTTATGCAAATTTCTATGAATTTTCTCCACAATACAAAGCGAATTCCCTAAAATTTTCAAAGAAATCCGCACAAAAAGTACTCTCGTAAAAAATTAAATTCCCATGATAAATTCGGCAATAGCTGATGTGGCTTGGTTCCTTTCTGTTTAACGCGGTCCATTTAAATCCCTCATTTTTAGTCGTTCTGACGAGTTGGCATCACTGTCATCGAATCCAGATCAATTTTTCGCCAATGAAAGTTATGACCGATGCACACGCGAGTCCCTCTCTGTAGCGTTCAGGGACGAACGAGTCCCTCGATTTGGCATTTAACTTTGACATTTCCTATCCTTGACAAACAAATTTCGCCACTTCCCCCATATAAATAAACCCATTCTTCCATGTATTTGGTTTGCTTTGTTGCATTGAACGGACGGTGATACCGCACGATTCAATTGTGAGGTCGAGTAAGAGACCTCGCGTTCAAATCAAAGATGCCTGGCCGCATCTACTCATAATTTTAAGCAAATCTGGTACTATACTGCCGTGCTAAGGAAAAATGCCGTATGAACCCTCAGGCGTTGCCAAATTTCCTTGGACAAAACACTGATTTTCAAGAAAATTTGGAAATATTTCTCCTCCAAAATCTCAGAGAATTTTGTTCGTATTTTGATCTGAAGTTCCTGAAAATTTCAAGGAAAAATATTCATAATTTTCCTCAAAAATAAACGTTTTATCGAAGGAAACTTGGCAACTCTCGAATGTTCATACGGCGTTCTTCCTTAGCACGGCAGTATAGATGTAGTATTACGTTTAGATTCCAACATGCTAAAGTAGTCAATTAAAAGTTGCAGAGGCTTATTTTCGGCTTCAATCAAAATATAATCACAAGACAACGCGACAACACTGCCAACTGTCCTTTCCATTTCGGTTGCTGCAATGGGCGGAAAATGCAAATTAATATCATTCTTAAAGAGATAAAAAATTAGTGATTTTTAAAAATGTACGTTGCACACACTAGAAAATATTGAGTCATAATGTCCACCGTTAACCTGAAAAATTAAGTAAAAAATTATTAAGGAGTCGAAAATTTCTAAATTTTAGAATTTTCACACGTATTTTATTGTTATTGCGCACATGGGTGTTGTGAGTATGTGTGGACGTGAAGATAGGAAATATTCAGCAGAGATTAAATGTAGAGATATCAAAACTTTCTAACCGATATGAAATGAGAAAATATTGCAGCACTGTAGATACAGAACAAATTTTATGTGGAAAAAAAAAAGCTTTTAAATCTCACCAAGTTTTACAAAAAACAAGCGGAACATCACTCTCTCACTTTGCTAAAGCTGGATTTAACATAAATGCAGAACATGGAAAAAAGTTAAGAAAGCATCGAACTCTAAAAGCCAATACGACTAGGACCTAAGTGTGTACTTCAATCGAGCAGTGTTTGGCATGAAAAACGAAGTTGCTTGTGTAATTGAACGACAATAAGTTTTAAAGTTTTTCTCAGCCAATGATGCTCGAAGTAATTAAACATGAAGTCCACATTTCGGGGGGAAAACATCGCGAATGATTTGATAGTAGGGATATAAGGTAGATATCAGAAACGCAGAAAATCACTCATCATGACTAAGTTTTCTAAAGTGTTACTCGGTCCATTCCTGCTCAACTTAATCCACTCAATAAACGCTCATTACGCAAATTCAACCTCTCTTCTAATTTATCACCGAAATCAAGGCCCTAATTACAGACTCTGTTTTCAAAAAGGATCGTAAAAGTTACCGGCAATTTATCATCCCATTGGAGCCTTCTTGATACAGGCTAAATGAGTTTCTAGATCCCGGTCCACGACAATATGTTTGTAAATTACCGGGACGTGCTAGCCGGTTCACGTGCCCGTCTTAACTTCGGTACAGTTTGATCACGTTTCAGTAGATAAGTTTTTCGGGGGTTGAATGAATGGCGGCCTTGGAGGTACGCCCGCCTTAAATTATGTTTTCGCGATATCTACCCTTATCACCGAATGCATAACTTACGACAGTGATTTAGCGGCGGGACCGCCCGGGAACTCCGTTTTTGTCTCTTCCCTCCCTCGTTAATGTCGTAAAACCGTTTCCCGGTTTGGAAGCGGAACTTCTGGACTGCGGGAAAGAGGAAGGGGCGGTGCGCTTGGCCGCTGAGTTCTGAGTAGTGTCAACTGCATGATGGTTTATTTCGGACGTCGGTGGTTTGCGGATGAACTCGAGCGTAGCCACGATGCTAAGTTGCACTGGAAAAAAACACATTGGATCTAGAGTCCAGACTCTTAAAAACATTGACAAGAAGAAATACTCTTGATTTAATCAGATTTTTGCTTGAATCAAAACGAAATCCGCTTGAATTAAGAGGCTTGGTTCTTGATTTAAGCTAGATTCTGATTGAATCAAGAGTACTTTTTCTTGTCCATGTTTTTAAGAGTATGGACTCTAGATCCTATGTGTTTTTTTTCCAGTGTGAGCATATTTTTCTTCTTTTTTCTGGATGTTTGGTGGTGTTCATTTCGATCAACATAACTGCCATGCTATGGAAGAACGCCGTATGAACAATCGAGAGTTGCCATTTCCTACGATAAAATGTTTAGTTTGAAAGAAAACTGTAAATATTTTGCTTTGAAATTGCTGACACTTTTAAATCACAAAATTACAATTTTTGCTTTTTTAAATTACAAACAAAATTATCTGAGAAAATGGCATAGGAAAGTATTCAAAAATTTTCCTGAGAATTAGCAATTTGCCAGAGGGAATTTGGCAACGCCTAAAGGTTCATACGGCGATCCTCTTCAGCACGGCAGACAACATTTCAATCGTTGGGCGCATGTGTAGGTTTAATTGGACCGAGTTTATCAGAAAGGAACCAACCCACATTTTCGAAAAAATTGAGTTAAGAATGTTTTAGAGTTCCTGTATTTGTATATTTCCTCGCGCCAAAAACTCTGAGTCGAAACAGAAAATTAGTTTATGAAAAGAGAGGTTACAGTTTATTTTCTACATTGAGTATCATTATGGAGGAATAAAACTTCAAACCTCTTTTTCTCGAGTTCGACTTAATGTGGGTCAGTTCCTTTCTGATAAACACTGTCCAATTGAAGAGTCTGCCTGCCCGTGTACTCGCATAAATCCGAAATGATGCAATGGTTTTTTTGTACGTGTCCACCGCGAAGAAAGTGGGACGGGAGCAATTGCAATATTATGGACATAAATATATTCGTTTATTTAAAGGCTAGAATCAATGTAGAGTCCTCCGTGTTTAGTAAAGTAGGAATATGTGCTGATGTTTATTTACATGAAATGTGAAATAAATGTTGACAGTTATTAATTTCTCTCTTCTACTTTGTTACAGGAAACTCTGACGCGGTTAGCTCATCAAGTGTGCTATCTGAGTGAGTAATTTTTTCACTACCTCGGATTTTTCATCATTTCAGTAGAAATTAAAAACATTTTAGTTTCAAACTATTTCTGCGGACTAAATTAGATTAAATTAATGAAATTTTCATGAGCTTTTACTGGGATATCATAATTTTTTTTGTAATTCTGCTGAATAATTACACTAAGCTTATTGCACTGCCTTCGGTGCAATGCGAGAAGTATTCATGCAGCCTGGTAGGCGCTAATATGCGGTCCACGCCGACTGCGCTGTTTGGCGCAATGCGTGAAGTATTCCCGCAGTCTCGTAGGCACTAATATCGTTCATCCAAGTTTGGCTTATTTTTAAAAGTAACTTCTCCCCCCTCATTATGTGCAGAATTTGTGCACGCTTTTTTAGCCTATACCGCTTCTTGAGTACCTACAATACGTTAAAATCACCCTGCTAAGTTGCCATTTCTGCATAGGATTCTGCTAAGTTAGTTCAAGCACGGAAACTGCTTCTGGACCGTAGGATGTACGTACAGCTCATGAGCCATGAGTGAGTAAGTACATACGGACCGCGTTTAGCAGGGAAGAAACTATGCCTCATCATCTTTTGCCAAATTTAAGTGGGCAATTTAATTTTTTACAAGAGAACATTTCTGTGAATTTCTTTGAAAATTCTAAGGAATTTGCTTCAAATTATGCAAAAAATTCACCAAAATTCACCCGAAAATCCACATAACCGTTTACATGTAAAAAACTAAATTGCCTAATTTAATTTGGCTGTAGCTGATGCGGCTTGGCTCCTTTTTGCTTAACGTGGTCCATATAGCTCTGCTCATGTGCATAGGTTATTAAATTAACAAAATTAAACAAATTAAATTGAAATGCCCTGACTCATGTAATCTCTATCGTGAAAGTCCGTTCTGATGCAGCCTGCTTTAGGCAATGGAGGCGTTGGGTGCTAAAAGGGCATTTCTTGGTTGCGGTGTTTAAGAATCTCCACTGCTAATTGATATTTTAGATTGAAAACTATAAGGTGAATTTTCTGAAATTTTTAGTTTTTAGCTTTGTAAAAGCACAAGGAAAATTAGATTTAAATTTTAACGAATTCCATGCATTCGCTTTAATTATAATGAATGAAAAGTTAACGGAGATCCTGAAAAACCACAATCGAGACATGTCCTTTTTGCACTGAGCGCTTCAATTTTTCAGCTTTGATTAAAAAAAGTAAATCATCGTGTATATTTAGGGTATAGGGTGCGATGTGCATGCTACAATTAAGCCTATGATCTAGTTTTGCCCATCGGTCCATCGTTAAAAAACAGCCTGGCTTATCTTTCATCTGTCCGCGGATACATCGTTGCAGAGAGACGGCCGCGACACCGCATAATTTCGCCGTTTCGCGGTCGAGAACATTATAGCATCGCTGCCGTGCCAAGGAAAAACGCCGTATGGACCTTTAGGCGTTGCCAAATTTCTTACAATGAAGCACAAATTTCCTGGCAAACTTATGAATATTTTCCTTCCAATTTTTTAGATAATTTTGTTCGCAATTTCACCCATAGCTTCTGAAAATTTCCAGGAAATATATTCATAACTTTCCTCAAAAATAAATATTTCATCGAAGGAAATTTGGCAACTCTCGAATGTTCATACGGCGTTCTTCCTCAGTACGGGAGATCGGGCCTCATTCCAAAACACATACGGTTCTCCGCCCGTGTTTTCTCGCGGAAGTGAGGAACCGCCGCCGCCGCGCGCGAATGTCCCCGGAATAAATCAAGATAAATATTGCACTCCGGTGCACTGCCGTCAAGTTTTCGGGAATCTCGTGCATAGGGCATTGGCCGTTTGACGAAGTATCAAGGTGAATTAGTGACTCGTAGTGAGAGTTGAATCAGTGAGTTCGAAAACACACCAACTCGGGCTCTTTTCGATTTTCACTTTTTTACGGTCTAGTAACACTTACAGATAGAAGCATCTGCACGCAAGGGAAAATTTTGAAATTGCAATCGGAAGTGCTCGAAACAGCGACGGGAAAAGGGAAAAATCGAAGTATTTCATTGGAAATTCCAATTTTTGGCCATTTCAAGGGAAACGGGTGACCATCCAATTTTGCTGTTTTCTTTTTTCGGTTCAGTATACCTTGTACCAACAAGTTATATAAATATTCAAGCGTTATTTAGGTCGAAAAATATAAATTTTTCAAGGCAGACTATGAAAAATCAGTATCTGAAAGTCGGTGAGAAACGAAAACACCAACTCGGAAATTTTTAAACGCATAATTCTCTGTCATCAAACATGGTGTATCGATTTTAACTTGGTGCTTTACAAAGTCTGTATGTACTTTGTCCTTTGGAGCCAAAAAGGTTTTTTTTAAAAGTAACTTCTGTCCTTTGGAGCCAAAGAGGTTTTTTTTAAAAGTAACTTCTTCGCCCGCTGCGCAGTTTTAGGTGTTTCCTGAAAAAAATTTTTCCCGAGTTGACGTGTTTTCGAACTCACTGATTCAATTGTGGTATTACCCCAATTAATTATGGTAGCACCCCAACAAATTAAGTAACTAACCCAAATGTTGCGGCACTACCACAATTAATTAGAAATGTCCATATCATCCAACAAATTGAAGTAGTGCCACAATTTTAGGGGATAACCCATGACACTTTTTTTTTGTGTGATAGAGTTCGTACCAGAGCACCTACATCGGGAGAGTACGGACCATAGAGTACAATACTCCCGTGATAGCAAAGAGAGCATTAAGTGCATTTCTGCACGAACCATAGTTGGCACATGCTTTTATGTGTCTCGAAGTTCACGTCATGCACTTACTGCCCTTTTCGCTATCACGTCAGAACAGAATCGTAATGTACTGGTATCCTCGAGTTAGGTTTCATTTTCGATAGTATTTGGCAAAACGTGCAAAGAGACCTAAGTCCAGTATACTGTGCCATCGATTTGATTGGCTGGTAATATTAGAGCGTATCTTGGCATAACAACTGTTGCAATCGAGGAGAGTTGAACTACCGATCAATTAACGCGATAATTGGAGAGGTTTGCTTAAATGCATATTCATTTACATTCGAAATGAGTTTTGATGTAAACTCGGTCGCACCAATTCCAACGAGGCCATTAAATTAATTCACGATTTCTCGGTATCCAATTTAATTAAAGGTTGGTTTCGCTTCTTCTCACCTTTCACGTTGGCAACTACTAATTGTAAGTATGCTAATCGTCACATTGGAAATTCATAGTAAGGTCGTTCCAAGAATCCAATTCATTAATTTTTAATATAGAATTTAAAAAAAATTACCAAAGAAATTTATAAACCGAAAAGAGGCATTTTTAAAATTATACCCGCGTCACAAATGTATTTAATTTCTGTCTCACGTGGAGTTTTAAAGGGCTTTTAAAGGAGTAGTCGGGTTTTTTTTGTTTCTTTTTCCTTTCTGGGAGTCAAAGTCGCACTACACTTCGTAGATCAATAATTGAACCCTTGAACTCATTTTCTCCTCCGATATTAGTTAAAGTTCATTTGTAGCATAAGTTATCATAATGTTTCCATTTTAAATGCTCCCTTCTCAATATCTCAAAGATATTCATAACTTTCTCGTCAGTGATTACCACTTACCAATTTAAATTGCAAGTTCAAATAATAGAGACACAAAAAGTTAAAATTTTCTCAACGTAAACTTAGTGCGATTAATTAATTGTATCATGCACTTCCGATGCATCTATCACTTAATAACTTAAAGTATCCAATGCCGTATTAATCTTCATCCGATCAATAGTTTGTAATTTTAAAACTTAGTCAAATTTCTGAACCTCTAAGTGCTCAATGTACAAACGTTTGATCTTCGGGGCTGATCCATCAAGAATTGTAAGCAAATGTTAGGTGAAAAACTAGGACACGCATAAAATTACCAACAGTGAAATCTTCACTTTAAATTAGGTGTGTTTTTAATACAAATGACAGTTTGCTAACGTCAAATCTCGTTTCGTCTCTTTCCGCACTCAAAAGACAAGACATTCACGGTGGCGCCTGCTGAACGCAATCATACCACCTTGATGGCTGTGCGTATTGCAGAAGTGAAAACAAGCAGTTCCAACGCCAAAGCGTTGGAGGGCGCTTCTTTAACACTGCGCATGCGAGGAACGTTTTCATACGGCCAAGCGAGAGTATTGCGGACGGACGATGTATAACAAATTGCCTACGTGAAGGTGGTCCGGCAGCAACATACTCGCCGCTAGTCTCTGGAAAACGATAGAAAATAGTAGTTGCGTACGTTGCCAGCGAGCGCG